>KV417722.1:64594-123463 GCA_001630335.1 Athelia psychrophila
TATTCCTAACATCCATCCAATGTAGAACATATATATGCTTCTCTTGCTACCACACTAGTTCTCACTAGCATCACCGTTACTTCCACACTATTACCATTTACATGACGCCTATTCATTATGTCATCAACTCGTCATGTCAGGTATACATCTCATAAATCAGGTCCATCCCTGCCGAGTAACATGGCACTATATCTGCTTGTTTACTCCACTATCGTGCATGAAGTTGTGAGGGTGAGTTACTCATTTAAGAGAGTAACGCTCTAGACCACCGTTCTAATAAACAGAACTGGTCTCTACTCAGGGTAGCGAAACGCTACAAATAGCACCCGTCCTTTTCCATTACGAAACCACTCCAACAGGCGATAGTATAGAAACCACAACTGTATCTTATACTTCCGGACAAACAAGAGCTGTTTAAGGGACTACATTACCATAAACTGCAGCTACACGAACCAAGCTGCTAGTACACGCCCTAACTGACGTTCTTTATATCTCGGAACCAACAGCGGTGTATCGCCACAACCTAACAACTATCGTTTAGGATTAAGGACAACTTTTCTTGCATTGGTCCGCCAGACAGCTGTACTCAGCCTGTCAGGGTACATAAGACGAAGCCATCTCGAGTATCTTTGACAAAAGACAAAGGCTCTATGGGTCGACTGACGAGGTACCCGGTAATCCTTCTGCATTGGTCTACAGCTCACAGCTAGTAGAGCCAGGAGACGGGTCAGACTCAGGCTCATAGGTTATTCAGGTCGAGATCTACGCGGTAGCATAAACTAAAACTTCAGGAATCATGGGAACTCCATAAAATCCTACAATGCTCGCCGTAACTCTACATCAACTCAACCCAAGACTAACTTGCTTCTATCAGCCCACTGCCGTATACTCTACAGACCGGAACATGGTTCGTACTGTATATCTTCTCACGGTTATTACGAGACCATCAGCACCGCCTCGACACCTCACCGGAGCTGGAACCTTCCAAGCATCACGTGTGAACTGCCTTCTCCTTACCATCAACCCACTCGTAACCAGTAGGGTTTGAAGAGATAACGCAGCAACTACATACTAAGGACTAGATATCACTCCCTCGCTAAAAACGCCAGAGCCTCTTAAGCCTAAGGCTCTATATGAAGTCGTCCTGGTTCTAGAAAGTAAAACTTGAGGAAGACCTCAACCTAGAACTCGACTAGTTATCGTAGAAAGCTCCCAGGGTACTACTCCTCTAGCAGGTGTATCTCCTAGTCTATTTAATAGACAGGCAACTTTCACGCAGACACCTGTATCTGCGGTGGCAGCCTTACTTAGGCTGACTTTGGTATAACAAGGTTACAAAACAACTTAAAAAGCATGGTTGCAGAACTCCGAACAAACTCTGGTATCTACCGAGCAGACTCTGCAACATGAAACACAAGGACAGGAAACTGGCACTTTGGAAGGCCAACAAGGTACATATTAAGGAGACACTCATAAGGTAAATCCTTACGACAGAAGTGCAGGTATCGGAGCTAAAGGGTCAGAAGCTCACGACGCACTCGCTCATCCTTGGACTAACTGAGCTTCGCTCGGTGTCCACTCTTCCAAAGGAGTATCAGATAAGGCATCTAGACATTTATAGGAAAACGGTGGTCCGCCCGAAACATAGCTGGTAGTAAGAACTACAGCTTTTGGGTTGCCGTGAACTGGCGAAAAGACGGAAAGCCATCAACTTGTTCTAGAAACAGGGTACAAGGGTAAAGCTACTCACTCAGCATAAGCAGAAACTATCGTCGGAGGGTGAATTAGGTCAGTCCTAGAGAAACTCGTAGGAACATAACAAGACCTTGATCTCACCACTCAGCGACGCGTTCGTATCGAACCTGCCACAGCTCAAAGTGAAGAAGAAGACGTAGCTTCTATACAAGTGGTCACTTCCATTTGTTCAGAGGTAGGAGACCAAGTAGTGCTAAAGCCATTAACAAAGGCCGTCATCATAGGGAAACATAATTACGCCGTCCAGCTAAAGGTATACACCTTAAGCGACAGACTCGTCCCAAGACAGGTCGTAACCGAGAACGACTCGCAGACTCGACACCAGAATAAACACTGGCAGCTCTCCCTACGCAGAGGTCAATCAGCTTAGACTTCCTCGCTATATCCAACCTACAAGCTCCTCTTCAACACCCCGCTAGCATTGACTTCCGCGCCTGCGTTGAGAAGCGTCCGAATGAGCTCGTGACGCGCAGGGAACGAGGCTCTCTGCAATACGGTCCATCCATCCGCGTCATGACCATTCACCTCTGCCCCTGCATCAACCAACAATATGGCAAGCCGATCACTTCCCTGCTGCACTGCTATGTGTAAAACAGCAACCCCTTCATCGTCAGATATGTTGGGATCTGCGCCTCGCTCCAGGAGTAACTGGACGGTCCCGAAGCTGCCCATACGGCATGCGATGTGTAGCGCGCTCCCATATTTTCCGCTAGCATTGACTTCCGCGCCTGCGTCGAGAAGCGTCCGAATGAGCTCGTGACGCGTAGGGGACGAGGCTCTCTGCAATACGGTCCATCCATCTGCGTCATGACCATTCACCTCTGCCCCTGCATTAACCAACAATATGGCAAGCTGACCAGTTCCCCGCCGCGCTGCTATGTGTAAAACAGTAAACCCTTTATCGTCAGATACATTGGGATCTGCGCCTCGCTCCAGGAGTAGCTGAACGGTTTCGAATGTGCCCATATAGCAGGCAAGGTGTAGCGCGCTCCCATGTTTGCCGTTAGCATTGACTTCTGCGCCTGCGTCGAGAAGCGTCCGGATAAGAATGAGCTCGACACGCGCAAGGGACGAGACTCTCCGCAATACGGTCCATCCATCCGCGTCATGAGCATTCACCTCTGCCCCTGCATCAATCAACAATCTCGCAAGCCGATAATTTCCCTGCTGCGCTGCTATGTGTAAAACAGTAAACCGTTTATCGTCAGATATATTGGGATCTGCGCCTCGCTCCAGGAGTAGCCGGACGGTTTCGAATGTGCCCATATGGCAGGCGACGTGTAGCGCGCTCATATGTTCCCCGCTAGCATTGACTTCCGCGCCTGCGTCAAGAAGCGTCCGAATAAGCTCGCGACGCACCAGGGACGAGGCTCTCTGCAGTACGGTCCATCCATCCGCATCATGAGCATTCACCTCTGCCCCTGTATCAATCAACAATCTCGCAAGCCGATCATTTCCCTGCTGTGCTGCTATGTGTAAAACAGTAACCCCTTTATCGTCAGGTATGTTGGGATCTGCGCCTCGCTCCAGGAGTAGCTGAACGGTTTCGAATGTGCCCATATAGCAGGCAAGGTGTAGCGCGCTCCCATGTTTGCCGTTAGCATTGACTTCCGCGCCTGCGTCGAGAAGCGTCCGGATAAGAATGAGCTCGACACGCGCAAGGGACGAGACTCTCCGCAATACGGTCCATCCATCCGCGTCAAGGGTGCTCGTCCGGGCACCTCTGTTCAGCAGTAGCCTAACAATGTTGATGTGCCCCCGTGTTGCCGCTGCATGCAATGCCGAAGTCTCCTCTCCAGGTCCCTGCGCATTCACATCTGCACCTCTGCAGAGCAATAAATCAACCATGGCTTCCAATCCTGCATATGACGCCTCGAGCAACGGTCTCCCCATACAATCATTGACGTCTGCACCGCTGTCTAAAAGCGCCCTAACTGTGTCGCATAGATCAGCACGCGCAGCGTAACCAATGGGTGACGAGCCAATGGCAGACAGTGGTGGTGTGTTTAAGTATCTCCCAGAGTGATGAGCATAGACATCATGCAGGCGTGCCCAATTCCTGAATGACTCGGGGGAGGAAAACAGTCGCACCAGCAAAGCCTGCGAGTTCTCGCATGCGATGTCGCTAGCATGGAAATGAGTGATTGAGTGCTGATTTACATAACCTGTAAGCGCGAAGGAGTGGTGGTGAAGAGAATCCAAGGTGTTCAACTCGAGGAGATAAACGAGACATGTCTGGTAGATCATGGAATGTGCAAGCTTCTCGTTGATGTTCGATTGAACGACCGTGCCGTCCTTGATTCCCGCGGACATTAAGAAGTCCTTGACAGACATATGAGCCAACTTGACGGCCCCTGTGCAGATAGTGAGAAATAATGAAACCGGAAGAGTCGTGTTGCATTCACCATTGAACTCGGTTACAAACCCAGAGCAAATAGCCAGGACGTCCCGGTCACTCATATAGCGACGCTTTGGATCGAACACAGGCAGTCCAACCGAAGGGAAGTTCACGGCAGTAACATCCGTTAATTCGCGGAGGTTTAACGGACGAGTCGAGAACGCAAGCCATTGTAGAAGTCTCTTCAGGTCCTTTGGCTTGTCGCTCCGTAAAATAAGTCTCTCGTAGGCCGCTTCCAGGCCCTTCGGTAAGGCCCGCAGTTGCTGGTCTAGGTCTTGCTCGCTCAAGCAAACTTCTAGCTCCTGGATCTGCAGATCCACCCATCTGAACCTGTGAGAGATGGTTATAGTGACAGTCCATGTGCTGCTTAAATACTCACATCCCCCCTGCGCCTTGGACCAACGCGATTTCCACTCTATTCCGCCAGGATTCATTCCATCTCTGCATTCCAGAAATTTTCACCCGGATATATTGCCGAATGTCAGAGTTTTTGGGACTCTGCGCGAATTCCACACAAGCGAGGCATTCCAATGATCTGAGATGATCATCTATATCGGGCTCATGGCGACTGGCAAGCAACAAGTGGAGACTTCCCACATCCGAGCGTGAAACATTTTTCACCCAATTCAAAAGCCGGCCCCTATCAGCGTGTGTGCATTCATCCAACGCGTCGAGTACGATGAAAGTTCGGTTCAAATTTTGGATTATTTCTCGCAGCACGTTCTCAAGGGAGGCAACCGATGGCTGTGGGTGATGGTATCCCTTGCCATAAATTCCTTTCAATGCCTCTGGTATGCCGCCTTCCCGATCTGAGAGCTGAGAAATGAGCGAGCGAAGCATCTTCTCGTAGGTAGACAGATCGACTTGGCCGTCCCTTCTGTCGAAGAAGAAGTAAGCGCTCGCCCAGTCCGGGTTTTCTTTCAATAAATGGGCGATATCTTCGATGACTGACGAGCTGGTATAACTTGTTGAGTGCGTTGCTTTCAAATGGCACCAAAGATTGACGCACCACATGATGGTTTTGCCGCATCCCGCTTTGATTCGCTCAGTCAGCGAGAGAGAGAAACATGTTACATGAAAGCAACTCACGGGCTCCGGAAATTCGTAGCGGTCGGTTTGGGTTCGTCTTCCAAAAGCAATATTTTTCGCCAGTCAAGAACCAAGAACCAGTTCGTGCTTGATGCTTGTCGCGCGCTGCTTCGTAGTTGCCTGAGGTGTCGGGTGCATTCAACCATCGATAGACGGCCTCAGCTGAATGGTAAGAGCTAAGGGCGCATTTGTCTGACATTGTGAAGCTTATACGCACCACGTTCTGCGTTGGTGTACATTGTTACATTGTTGATAATGGGACCATTGGCGTTTTGGACTAACCCATTGTCCGAGGTATGGCTCGTGTTAAAACAGGACTCGAGAGAAATGGTAAGACACAGATGTGCGTGAATATTCGATAATCGCATACCCCAGTGTGCACGCGTTCGCCTCGGCTGTCACCGTCTAGCCTCGGTTGCTTCTTGGAAGGCCCTGCCTGATCAGTGCTCGGTGTACGAGGTCTCTTGTTGGCCATTCAGAAGATTCAGGGTGGGTCGTGATCGGGCAGATGAGTGTTTCACGAAAGGAAGGGGAATCGGGAAAAGGGGGATTGCTGCGTACCGCATAAGGCGTGGCCTGCGATCACACAGCATATGTACAGCCTCGTGGAGGGCTGGACGACGGATCGGTTTCTTAGAAAATGAATCACATGACTTAGCCTAGTCGAGCAGAAAGAGCGAGACGCGTGGCAATGGTGGAAGTACATTTGGGTAATCTTTGAACACTGGGGGCATTGGCCAATTTTCGATTTTAGAAAAGCCTTCGAAAATTGAGATAGGATAGAGAATTTTCATTGTCCTTTCCGTGTCTAAAAATATTACCAAAATAATGAATTTTGCAAAGATTTCATTGCCCTTTTGGGCGAATTTGGCGCGGGAACCACCATTTTGTGGCGCAGAAGAGTAATCCTTTTGTTAAGATTTTGCGAACGAGAAAATGTGTAGAAATTTCTCTATCCTATCTCGATTTTTGAAGGCTTTCTAAGATCTAAAATTGGCCAATGCCTCCAGTGGAAGGTAAAATGATGCTCGCCTTGGATTCGATTCAGAACGGTTTTAAAAAGTGTCTATGCATCGCAATATCACAGATTTTCCTGGTTTGGTTGCTTTGGGAGATGCAGCTTGAATATGGGATGAACATATATTATAGGAACCAGGATCGAGGAAAGTGAACCAAAAGTGAACCAAAAGTGAACTGTGCTGGCTGTACACTTAGGTGACCATATCTATAAATGCCGGCGACTCACTCAAGGCTCCCACGGTCAATGTTGATAATATTAATGATCGAAGCAATCTTTCCTCGAACCTCTTCATCTAATCGTCTCCTAAGCTGATACACTTGACGGCAATCGCACAAACCTCAGTAATCACTTCCCTTGCGCACTATATATGTCCGGTACCAGCGCACGTCACAGCGATATGTATAACTCCACCTTGTACCTTGATGTTCTCTCTGCAATGCGTGACGTCGCGATGCCTCGGGATGCGGGACTCTTTCTCAGCGACCCAGTCTATCGGTCAGTGAAATGAAGATCCGTAAGCCAGGCGACATTCATGTCACAGGGACATGCTACAGTGGGAATCGGATTGAATTATATATGGACAGATCAATACAGCCATTTAGAGCTCATCGAGCCAACCAGATATCTTCGAAGTGTGCATCAAACCTCGTGTTATCTTCCAAACTCTTACTCACACCATATACCTCAATAGTTATCACAAAGACATCTGCACCACCAGTTCTCCTCGTTGGCCTCCCTTGGGACCACCCTCCAGGTTCAAGCAGCGCTGCCAAGATAACAAAAAATCCGATCGACGTTCGCGATGATCTCGGCAGCCTCGAAGTGTCCATCAATGATGCAGGCTACAAATATGCCCCTCTAATACATATCCTCCGGCGACGAAGCACGCAAACAAGGCTTCATCGCGGATTTGAAGCTGAACGACTATGACTGGGTCATCTTCGGATTTGGCGTGTGGGGGCAACCTGCTCACACAGTGTTCTATAAAGATCCAAGGAACACAGTGAAAGACCCCGCCCCGCGCGCGAAGCTGCTGTTCAACTCTACCGTGCCCCCAACGTTGATGCCCTTAGGAAGGCGTTCCCGGTAGCTTGAGCGATGATTATGCGTAATGTTTGTCCCCCGGATTTTTCGCTCAGCTGACCTTGCCATTTAGCTTATTCATATCATGTTTCAGCGTCAGTTCTCCGTTTCACGGTGCTTGGACTCTCTGGTAAAGGTTTACCTATCACACATTCGGTATCAAATTGTCGCTTAAACGGCAGTATAGAATATAAATGAGAAACTTAGCGGCTGCTTGGTGGATTATGACACAGAAGACTGTGGTTACGAGATCTGCGAGACGGTTGCTCTTGTGTATCGGGGTTTTGTAGGGATTTTGTAGCAGATATTTGAGGTTTGACGCCCAGTCGGTTTGTGCGCTGTTGCCATCAGCCACCACAGGGCTGTGACTTGCCTGTGACTGTACTCAGAATCCGTTTACTAAGTTTATTCACGGTCCATGCATCCGTATTACAGGTACTCCAACCATTTGAATCTAGCTCCATGGAGCGGGGAAGGCAGTGTTGAGGAAACGGATCTCAATCGATCGCGCACGAACGACCAATATGGCAAGACACGTTAAAGGCACGTACGGATCGGTACGATGAGCCTGTAGTCCCACCGTGTTCTTCTAACAACCCAAGACTCCAGCCCACATTCTGAACTCCTCACAAATATTCGGGTAGATATACACTAGTTTCTACCCGACTTGTAAGAGTCATTTTTCACCATCACTGCAGCAGTGCCACCTCTGCGAAGATGTCAATCCCTGTCAGTAACGACACTCTGACACAACCGTTTCCAAGCCGTTTCGAACCATCCCCTGTTTATTTTGACATGATGGGCCTAATCTTAACTGACTTTGTCATGTCTAGAACCAGCCATGTCCAGCCACGTCTTCGGCGCTCGCAGATACGACTTTTCTCTTCGAAGCGGTACGTTTGACAGGGAGTGACGTCGGAGTGACGGCCGAAGTTTCGGATAGTATTGGAGAACACCGGCGGTCCGGGGGACGTAATATGGCAATTACAATCTATTACAATCCAGAGCTCGTGTGCAACCGTCCCTCTGAAATGGGGTGAATATGAATCGTTAGTACGGGCGCCTAACAGACGTTGCAGCTGATGCCAATTGAGCTCAGCTCAGCTCTTGCAGAATGTTGAAAAGTAACATTGGCTTACCTATAGGGGTTTGTCTGGCGCTGTGCCCGCCGCAAGCCCAACGTAATGAAACCATGACAATCCACCATTCAATTACTTGCCACTGCCAGGTCCTCGCCATCACAATGATAGCATCCTTCTGTTGTTCTACACTTCCTTCGGCGATTCTTACAACATCCCGACCGCCAACTTGCTGGCTCTGTCTGGACCGCCAGTTCCGCAGAGGTCCGCGTAGAGTCGGTCCTGTGGCACACACGGCGTGGGAAGTTCGCTAGTACTATGACTGATGTACTGTATAATGACAACTATGAGTTTAGGCTAATTCCTTCTGACCATGGTCACTGAGAGGTTCAGAAGTTCAAATCGAATAGTGACCTGGGACGAACTTGATTTAGGTTCAAAATCAGGCCCAAACTGGCACAGGGCTTCACTTGCTCGGGCTATGCTCGGGCGAAAACCTGTCCCACAAGAATTGTTCATGGTCCAGATTTTTTTCGGGTGACATTTTCGGGTGACAGTCACGTGAAATGGGCTCAGGTGATGAACTTAAGGTTGTAATTACACTGTAGTTAGGTTTTACCTAGCAGGCTCTTCTGAGGCTTTTCCCCGACGCGTTTGAGTCTTGTCGCTCACATGTCCTTCGCGCGCACTGTCATATGTAGACATCCAGAGGTGAAGCAGAGGGATTGATCAAACTCAAATCAAAGCTTAACGGAAATAAGGGCGCATCTAGCATAAAGGGGGCCTACTGTCACCGCCACTAATCCGTTTGATCAGGAACGACATGTTCTCATGACCCCAGTACACAAAACGAGGCGCCTATCACGACTATACAATGCAGCTCGAAGACCCGGCGCCTGGATAATAAATAATCGTGCTCTAGATCTCCCCCTTTCACCCCGACCCCCACCATGACCACGTCACTCACTCTGGAATCGGACTGTCCTTGGAAGACGGCCATCATCGACGACAGTGGATGCACCGTCTACGATGTGAAGACGGCCTTCCACGAGGACTCCAATTACACGGCCATACGCAACGAGCGGTACGAGATCATCGCGACGCTACGATGGCGCGACTTTCTGCCCGACCAGATCATGTTTGACGGATCCGCAGAGTTCGCCTCGTTGAATACGTGGTTAAAACGGAGCAAAGTGCCGATGACACAGTGAGTGACCGTTCAGCCATCCGGCCAATACGCGTCGCTGACGTTTGTGCAGTAATGTGAAGTGGAAGGATAACTCAGGACGGGGCTACGTCTGGCATGGAAATGCACCTGGGCTCCCATTGGAGGTGAGGATGCTATAGGCTATAGCGTACACCACCCCCAACCTTGCTAACACGTGTTGTCTCTACCGCCCAGCTCTTCTCCGACGATGACAAGCGTATACCTATAGCCACATACCACCCATCTGTGTTGAAAACCAACTCACGACCACCGATACGTGCACCACCGCGGCTGGAGTTCTCGCGACGAGGGGACGAAATACGAGATCTGATGGTGGTCTCGTTCATCTGCTTGGAGAAGAAGCGGCGAACGGAACAAAACAAAATACAGTTCTGAGTGGACTGTCCAGGTGGCAATCGTCCGCTGGCGTGATTCGGATTGATCGCGGAGGGGCCATGGCAGCTGTGGGCGCTGGGCGGCACCCAGTGCGATTCTCTGAATTGCTTGTACCATGTCATGTTAGGTTTCGGGATGTATTTGTTTTAACCCCCTTTCACTTTGAGCGGGGCACCTTCGGGGTATTCAGCTATCGTACACAGGGGCAGACTTTGAGCATTTCACGAGAGCGATCGTTTTCAACCGAGTCATCACAGTATGTGAATTGAGACGGAGGTTGCTCAGAGACGGAGCCGTGTGGTGGCGTGAGACATTTGACTCCGCCGCTTTTACGATTTTTTTAACGCGATCACCGCGATTGGTGCTACAGCCTCAACCCATCTCTCACTTCCGCCCTCCCCCCCTCCCTACTGACCCATTGCGCAATATGCCACCTTCAGCATCCAAGGAAAAGCGGCTGGCTGCGAAGCTCGCCAAGGGTGGGATCTCAAAGGCTAATGGCACTTCCACATCCGCGAGCGGTTCAGTTGCTGGCAGCTCTGCGGCCATGACGCCAACCACGAACCCCACATCGGCGGCTGGCAGCCAGGAGGACTTGAGCATGGCAAAGCTGTCGCTCATTACCGATAGGTTCGATCTGATCTTTGCCGTTTGGCGGTTTGGAATTCTGATCTTATCGCAGGAGCGCCGCAGGCGTGCTGGAATCCGATCCCAAGTCTCGCGATATCAAAATCGGTTCCTTCACGCTCTCCTTCCACGGGCGCCTGCTCATTGAGAACGCCGATATCTCTCTCAATTACGGCCAGAGGTATGGACTGTTGGGCGAGAATGGATCGGGCAAGGTGTGCTTCGCCACGTCTTTTCGAAGTGATATTCTGCTAACACACGCCCCAGTCGACCTTCCTCAATTCGCTGGCCAACCGGGACATTGAGATCCCAGACCACGTCGATATCTACCACGTCGCTGGTGAAGTCGGCCCTTCGGACGTCAACGCCCTCGACTTCATCATCGCGTCCGCCAAAGCCAAGGTCGCGAGACTGGAGGCCCGTATCGAGGAGATGTCGATCGCGGATAACGTCGATGATGTCGGACTCGAGGCTGCGTACGAGGAGCTCGAGGAGCTCGATCCTAACACCTTCGAATCCAAGGCCGGTAGCATTCTTCACGGTCTCGGCTTCTCTGCGGCGATGATGAAGAAGCCCACGAAGGATATGAGTGGTGGATGGCGAATGCGTGTAGCTCTGGCACGAGCGCTCTTCGTCAAGCCCCATTTACTTCTTCTCGACGAGCCCACCAATCACTTGGACTTGGGCGCCGTCGTCTGGCTCGAGGCGTACCTCTCGACCTACAACCATATTCTCGTCATCACTTCCCATTCCCAAGATTTCATGGACTCCGTCTGCACCAACATCATGGATCTTACGCTCGGGAAGAAGCTCGTCTACTACGCCGGTAACTACACAACATACGTCAAGACAAAGCAGGAGAACGAGGTCAACCAAATGAAGGCGTACGCGAAGCAGCAGGAGGAAATCGCACACATCAAGAAGTAAGTCCCGTCGTTGCTCATCGTCGGCGTGTTCTGATGTACCTTGGCAAAGGTTCATCGCGTCCGCAGGAACATACGCCAATCTCGTTCGTCAGGCCAAGTCCAAGCAAAAGATCATCGACAAGATGGAGGCCGCGGGTCTCATTGAGAAGGTTGAGACATCACGGCCGCTGCGATTCCACTTTGAAGAGATCCGACAGCTTCCTCCTCCTATCATCGCGTTCGACTCTGTGGCCTTTGCCTACTCGGGGAAGAAGGAGGACTTCCTCTATCAGAACATTTCGTTTGGTATCGAGTACGTGACCATCCATGTTCTCCCACGTCGCCGCTGACTTCCATCATATAGCATGGACTCCCGCATAGCCATCCTCGGCGCGAATGGTACCGGAAAGTCTACACTACTCCATCTTATCACTGGTGCTCTGCAGCCTTCGCAAGGAACCGTCTCCAAGCATTCTGGCCTAAAGCTCGCCAAGTACTCTCAACACTCAGCAGACCAACTTCCTTTCGACCAGTCGCCCATTGAGTACTTCCAGACTCTCTTCTCCGCCAAGTATCCCGAAAAGGACATGCAGGTCCGCATTTCATTTCATGCCACTGTTCTCACGTCGGCCTTCTAACTGTTCTCTCAGGCATGGCGATCTCAGCTTGGGCGATTTGGTCTGTCCGGTGCTCATCAAACGGCACCCATCAGGCAACTGTCAGATGGCTTGCGGAACAGGTGAGCCGTACTCCATGCAACATCGTGCGCTCAGTGCCTGACCATTTGCTACCATTTGCCATTCAGAGTCGTGTTCTCACAGCTTTCGATGGAACACCCCCACATTCTTCTCCTTGATGAACCGACGAATCATTTAGACATGGAGTCCATTGATGCGTTGGCTCTCGCGATCAAGGACTTTGAAGGCGGTGTTGTCATCGTCTCCCACGACTTCCGTATGTTCTTGATTGCATTTTATCTATGGTGCCTAGGCTAACGATCATGATCGGCTCCCAGGTCTTATCTCGCAAGTCGCCGAGGATCTGTGGGAGGTGGGGAATCACACCATCAAGAACTTGACCAAGCAGGGGATATCCATCATCGATTACAAGAAAACGCTGGTTAAGCAGAGTGAGTGCCTATTTTTTGTTGGGCGCCCAGACGATCGTCGGTTCTAATATCATGATCTACAGGCGAGGCTGCTATCGAGAAGGCAAAGTTATTCAGCAAAACCACCACGAAGGGCGCAGTTTAAGCTACTGGTTTCGTGTTGTGTTTCATTACTGTATTCTTCTCCTTTCTCCGCCGAGATGGCTTGGGGGCCATTACCTACGTACTATCCATCTGTAGCGCCATTTTTACGAGCCCTGTGTTTCCAAGCTCGCCCGTAATTGTAGCATGTCTTATGTATTCCATTACCCGCTTAGATTTGTGTTCATGGAAGGATATAATATATTGTACTTTTGCTGCTATCATTGAAGATCATCGAGAGACATTTCGGCGTATCAGGTATCACATAGTGAGAACAACTTATTAAAGGAAATAGTCCGCTGGGGGTCGTTTCGCTGGTATTGAGCGCACATCCTAAAAAAACGTCACCAGCAGTTCGTCACATTTGAAAGCAGTTACTCACCGAAGGCGCATGATGAAAGACCTTGTACTCCTGTGCTAGATGCTCGTCAAGCTCCAAGATCGATGCGACATTCCCACATCTACGCGCCGCGTTAGTACTTGGCTAGAACTGCCGATGATGACTGACCTGTAGCAATAGTTTGGCGCGCTCCACACTGTGACGATCGTGTTGTCGAACATGAGCTTGTATCCTTCCATCGCGAGCTGGTGAGCTCGGGCAATAAGGTCGATGTTGTTGTTATGCGCGAACGCCTTTGTGATGTCTGCACCGAATAGGAACCCAGCACCACGAGGCGACAACCCCCATCCCTGGATGTCTTGAAATAACCGCATAAGCATAAGCAACGACAGACAGGGGAAGAAGATAAGCTTACCGTCAGGGTCCGACCACAGAAGATCGCACATGGGGCCGTCGTGGGGCACCTCCTGCTTCCTGTCGATGGCGCGAATCTTCTCCTTTGTCAGCACACTATCACATCGCGCAAAAAGCGAATCGCCAGACCTGATCTATGCCTTGCAAGTTCGGGCTGAGTCCACCGTGTACGCAGAAAACGCGTCCATCGACTATCGCGCCCAATGCGAGATAATCGAAGACTTCGCAGCACCACCGCCAGACGTTGCTGCTGCCGTACTTCCGCTGGCACTCGTCATAGAAGCCATAGACCTGGGTTATCTGCCGGGACTCGTGGTTGCCACGTATAAGCGTGATGCGCTCCGGGTACCGCACCTTAAGTGCGAGGAGCAAGAGAAAGGTCTCCACACTGTAATAACCGCGATCCACAAAGTCACCTGCAAGTCGTCGGAGCAATCGGTTTAGGCATTGGTGTAACTGGAAAGAGCAAAGAAGCGCACCCATGAATAGATAGTTGGTCTCTGGGCAGAATCCCCCAACTTTGAACAGCTCCATCATATCGAAGAATTGGCCGTGTATGTCGCCGCATATCTGCGGGCCAGAGCGCGGTCAGCTAGCACGCATCGGAAATGAAGATACGATGCGCACTGTGACAGGAGAATCTACGACTTGCACATTGCCCTCCTCCACCAGGATCTCACGGGCCTTCAAGCACAAGCGTTTGACCTGCTCCTCAGTGATCGGCTCGCATCGCGTGAGCTGCTCGATCTGCCTGGATACATTGTACGATAGTGGGGCGGACAGGTGACGGGTGATTGTCAAGGGCACACATGACAAGGGCGCAGCAGGTTCGGATAGTGGAGCACCGGGATTCAATTACATGTAATGGGGAGTACGGAGCGGGTCACGGTGAGTGCGGGCATTAGACACAGCAAAACGGCGTGCGTACCTGTCCAAGTCACTCGGCATCGTAAAGGTCAAATGAAATCTGCGGTCCGGGTCGAGAGCCAGTCGCAAGGGTTGAAATGGTTATATCCGCGCAGAGTGGACGAGCAGGAGAACGTTGAAGGAACGTGCTCAGGCTCGCAATGATCGACAGCAAGTTCAATCGGGCCGGGCGCGAAACTTTCGCGCGTGCAGTCACAACTCACAACTTCACAGCAGACCTCGAGGCTCAAAAATTCTAGGCAAGTGCTTTTAGGTGATATAAAATCTATGCACAAGCGGGTAGTAGTACAATTTTGGTAGAAGAGTTATCCGAGAATATCGGAATATCGTGCAGTAGGACAGATCACAGCAGAGCGAGGTGGATATAGTGGATGAGGCGGTATCAGGGAGTGTGAGCGTTCCGCCGACTGCGTACGAACGAGGACAACACGGGAAGACATAATAATACAGGTAGCGGAGCGGTCTGGAGGAGATAATAAAAGAGAAAAGAGAGGAAGGGGAAAGAGGACACAACAAGACAACTATGGACAGCAGAATGAATGCCGAGAGAAGAGAAAAGCGGAAGTAGGTAAGGGCAAGTACATGTCCAAGCACGCGGTCCGGAGCAGCACGTCGGACGTCTAGTAGAGTAGTATCGATAATTGTGGGCAATGGTATAGCAAAAGCGCAGGCCCGCTGCACCCCGTGGCGCCTAGTGCATAGAGCCAACCCCCGCAGAGAGCGCCGCGCTGTGCGCCTTGGACCAGTCTACAGGCTGGATCGACAAGTGCGGGATGTTGTATTGCGACGCGCTCGTTATCGGACGTGGGTGGTGCAGATACGGGGAAGAGAGCGAGGGAATGCCTTGCTGCTGCTGCTGAACGTGGTGTTGCTGTTGCGATGACTGCGACTGATGGTGCGACCCGTACTCGCTGTAGGAGAGGCGGTCTTGGCCGGGCACGACCATCGGTGGAGATGGCTGGTGGTAGCGGCCCATGTGGTTGAACGAGTCGTGCACGTGCGAGACGAGGTGCGGGGCGTACTCGCTCGCGGAGACGCCGCTGTCGTTGTGGGCGCCGTAGTAAGAGACGTCCTCGTAGCTCCCATTCCCACGCGGGTAGTCTTCGCGGTAGGTGTAGACGGGGGTGATGGGCCCGGAAGAGTGGGGCGAATCGGAGGGAGGAGAGGGTGGCGCAGACAGGAGATTAGAAGGGAGAGTCAACGACTCGGCGGGTGCGATATGCGAGAGGGAATGTCGTGACGACGGCCCTTGGTAGAGGTGGGGCGATTGCGCATCGTCCATGTGCTGCTCGTACTGCGAATATCCTTGCTGCGAGCCCACATCATGTAGAGCACCTGCAAGTTCACCCTGCTGCGAGGGCACCTGGGGAACGTCCTGGTCATAGTACACCGCGGAGTCCTGCGCTTCCGTAGGATACGACTGCGATGACGGCCCATCGTACTGCAAGGGTGCGGGATACGTGGGCGCAGCATTGGGGTACTCGTTGGGTAGCACCGACGAGAGCTGGTATTCCAATGGCGACGACGAGCGGCTGGAACCACTCCTGGTTACCGGGGTTGCCCCACTGCCTCCGTACGCGGAGCCCATTAATGCGGGCAAGTTAGCCTGCACTAAAAGGGGCGGCGAGTCTGGACCTGGCAAGTCGTCCTCGGCGCCGTTATAGCTCGGGGGAGGTGAATCTGTCTGGGTGTTGGATGATGAGGGCGAGGCCGACTTTTTGGATCGCAGCTTGCGGGTGTTGGGCGCAGGGCCTGCGAGAAGGCCTTTGGTGCTGCGCTTCTTGCCAGCGGAGGGCGCGGGGGAATCGCCGGTGTACGACTTGATCATGGCGCTGCGCGTTGCGGGGGTCGACCGTCTCCGGGATTCGGGTGATAGATGCACGCGATAACTGTCGGGGAAATTGGAGTCAGCGCCACAGCACTATATGGTCACCGCCACGGAAGCCCACACCACCGGAAGGTTGCTCATCTGATAGGACGAGTGGGGTAACGAACGTGGATGGAAAACTCACTGCTGTTGCAAATTATCCTGCCTGGAACACCGAGTCTCGCACCCGGGGAAAGGGCACTTGTGTCGCTTTTCGCCAGTGTGCACGGTTGCATGCCGGGCGAGGTGACCGCTGGTCGTAAAAACATAGTCGCAAGAGCCGCAGACGAACTGCTTTTTGGGCAGTGGGTCTTGGATCACTGGCATGATCTGCTGGGGTTGCTCGCTATGGGACATGTCGCTGGCTGGAAGCTGGTGGTGACTAGGAAGCGGGTTGGTCGTCTCATATGCTGTGTGGGAGTTCTGTTTTGCTGATCGTTCTCGAGGCATATGAGGTGGGGCAGCCAGATGGGTATGTTCGAGTCAAGAAGTAGTTGATTATAAGGCGGGATGATGAAGAGGAATAGAAAGAGAAGTCTCGAGGGTATAATAGCGTTGTAGTCCAAAACCGCGTGACCCCGAAAAGTCCAAGTCGTTTTAGGTTTTGGTACGAAAAATAATACAAATCAAGGGGGAGGCCGATAGACACCGCCCAGACCCAACTACCCACGTTTTCGCTGCATGCCCTCCCCATTATTCAATCTCACACGGTTATACAGATGTCAATCTAACCGCCCGTATCCCCCTTCCAGTAGCTTGTGCCCTCCGTCCAACAGAACTCTGCGGAAATGTGCTCGGAAACGCACCCTCTGGGCTCGTCAGAAATCACGCGGAGTGGGGTGTGTGAAATGCGAAACTGGGGAGGGTCTGTTTATACGTAAATGTAACGATTTTGCAGATTAGCTTATAGAGATTTGTGCGAACAAAAGGCTGATCATCAACGTTCCGCGATCACTAACGGACACAGATCTCCTCTGGAAATAACAAACATTGGTCGAGACCCCCATGAATTGCGCACGATTCGCACGTTAACATCGTGAGTCCTCGACACCTTACTTGCACGCGTAAATAGGCTATCTGCTATTCCGAAGAAGAGCTGCCTTTTCAGCCGTTGACGTCGCCCACAACAGGTTTTATGCCCTTTTATGCCCCACATATGGCACAGGCCTAGACACTCACTAAACCACATGCCCCCCAGTAAGCACAAGCTCGGTTTCCGCGTCGATTCCCGCGAACCGATAAGTGGGCGATTGCCGCAGATGGGCTTTGATGAGCGTCCATGACGTTGGCGGCTGGCGGACTTACAGGCAGTACTCTCCGCCCATCGGCCCCGTTCATCAACGGAAGCAACTTTCTGCAACTTCTCTGCTGCAGCAGCCATCTTCGCTCGCCAGGACGACACCTTAAGCGGGCCGCATCTGTTGCCGCTCAGCAAGTGGCGGCCAACGTTGAGCCAGCAGTAGCCAGCAGTTTAACCTTGGCGCTAGCTCGATCGAGGTTGCTCGCTCTGAGCGCTCGGAGACTGTGACAGTATCCGCCGGATCGGCGTGCAAGCCAACTGATTGGATTCCGTGGCGCAGTCGTGAGAGCATGCGAGTGATAACGATGCCGCTCTTTCACAGTCCGGTCGCTTATCTATTCCTGCCCAGATGTGCTTGGGCAGGAGAGCCAGGACAGGAACGCCGACTGCGCCAGCGAGAAGATCTAGCCCGCCCAAGCCCTCCTGCGCCTGCACCGAACCGCCGGCGAACACGCGTATCCCCAGCGGGTGTTCAGCTGTCCGATGCGGGACTTCCCAATCCTTGCTTCCGTTCTTTTCTCAATCGAAGCTCAAAGTGACACCCGGGCGCGACAAGCACCGGTACTTTGCGCTGTCGAGAGGCTCTGCGCTCTGATCTCTTCCGTTACGGTGCTTTAGGGTGCTTGTCTCCACGTCTTGCCTGCCCACTGACGATCAGTATTCAACACTTGCCTCGGCGCCACCATGCCTATTGCATTACTCAATTTCCACTATCTCGGACCCCTGGCAGTGCAGGACAGGTGTTCGTATGCATATGAACAGCCTTGGCGTCAATACATTTTGCCTGCGTTGTTAGGCTATGCCTTACGTTGTTTTGAATTACGTGTGCGTGTGACGCTGCGGTATACAGCGGTATACTTATGATCGTATTATCTGATCTGCGCGCTCGGTTATGAAATTACATTGGCAAGGCCCAAGGGGAGGCAGCGGTCGAGTGCATTCGAGGCGTCGGCTCAGGAATTCGAAGAGCGGTACCATCCAATCAGAAAGCATATCGCCAGTTCATTAATCTCATATCGAATGCACGTTATGTCCTTTCCTTTCGTGTTGCCGCAGGCAAGTCTAGAGGCTTCTTCATGCCATGCAGCCGTTGAGAGGTGCGTCTCAAACTTGTGGGCCCGAGTTCCCCTCCCCGCGCTCAGGCCCTTACATGTGACAAGTTCCCCTCTCAATGCCTGCCGCCCGCCGCGGTCCATCCATCAGTCGGCAAGCCGCTGCAAGCCGGCGGCGCAAGCGTTTCGTGCGATTTCGTGAGCGGGGCGAAGCCCCGACGCCACACGCGAGACTGATTCTGCAGAGTGCGAACTATTGGCCCGAATTCAGCGACGAAACAGGCCCCAAACAAGATGGTATGATCGATTTTGCATATTGTAGTATAATTGCATCACTGTTTCGTTTATGAAATGGTTTAATGCCGTATATTATAACGATCGGTGGTTGATGCGTCAGCACGCACTTACATCTTGCATTATCTATCCAACCGACGCAGAGGAGACTAGAGGAGATGGTTGTCAAGACTGCGGCTTTCCAAGCGATCGGTCAGTCTCGGGGCGGGGATATTTTCGCATTCAGCGGCTGTTCAGCGGACAAAGAGCGGCACATCACACTCCAAATGAACAGGTGCAGCCCTGATGACCAGAGACAGCGGTCTTTGCCGCAGGAGTGGGGCGCTTCAATAAATGTACAACTACTTTGACTTGATTAGCGTTTTCGGTACCCTGGGTCACCGGAGAAGTCAGCAGGTTTTGCCACAGGAGCAACACAAAACACAGCGCTCCAAAGGATACAGAACTTATGGCATTTTGGTATTGATACATCAAGTGAGATATACATGCACATCGTCATGCCCCACTCCAACCTCGGCAGCCACGCAAGCAAAAGAGAACATGAACCGGATGAATACGTGTAAGAAAAATGGGAGTAGTAAGCAACGAAAGGATGAGGGATGCAAGAAAATGAACGAGAGAGAAAGAAACGGCAACAGACCACATCAGCTCCCAATCGGACTTTCCCTCCAAAAAGCCGTTGGTCCAAGCGTGCGGGGCTTCGTGTTATGCATTGTGGCCTCCGCGCCACTCTCTCTCCAGCTCATACCCCCCATCGTCGTCGCCAAAACTCGCCTACACATCCACCCGTGCTCGCGCGTGAGAGAGGAGAACGAAGAAGTAAAGTAAAGCCGCTCAGAAGAGACGGACGGGCTTGCCCATCGTCGTCTTCAGGTGGAGCGACTTGACGTTCTGCCAGTTCTTCTTGAGGAGCGAAACGAGGAAGTTGATGCCTATTGAGAGCGTTAGCATTGATCTCGTCGCGATGTGGCATATAAGATGGAATAACACGTACTCAACATGGTGTTGGCAAGGACCTGGTCGTCGGTCATCTGGATGTGGCCGACGGCGACACCGAGGCACAGAACCTTCTTCAACTGGAACTTGATGGTCGAGCGAACTTCGACGAGCTTGTTCGCGAGGTCCTCGGCGTGCGAGACGGGGGTAGGGAACTTGCCCGCTATAGTTGGTGAGGTACATATCAGCGTCAAGTTAGCGTCTGAAGAGACACATAACGCACCTTTGGAGAGACCGGGACCAAGGAGACGAGGGATCTGCTTGATGAGGGTCTCAGACGCCAAGAAACTGTCGTACTTCTTTGCGAGCTTCTTGACGAGCTTTTTGTTCTTGTTAAGCCTACGTAAGGTATTAGACTTTGCCTGGCGACGACGAAGGGGATAACATACTTCTTCAAATCATCGACGGACATGTACTCGAGCTCGATCTGCTTGGCGCGATCGATGTCGGCAGCATCTGCGAGAATGCAGATGGACATGCGGGGACGGGGGACATTGGGCAGCCTGATCGCCCAGTAAGTGATCGACTCAGGCAAAGAGGAAAGATCAAACGCACTTGACGGTTCCCGAGAAACGCTTATCACGTTGGGGGTCGTAGTTCTTGAGGCCAATCTGGAGCTCGATGGTCTCCACAAAGTTGCGTCTTTTCTCGCCGTTGGCGTCAGCAAGGAGTTCCTTGATCTGGCCCCGCACGCTTGCCACTGAGAGCTTTGAGGCGCTGAAAAGGGCGATCTGGATCAGCTGCTGTCATTTTTATAAATGGGAACGGGATTCGCGTACCTCATGCTTGTATTTTTGGTTGAGGAGGAGGGAGGAGGTAGATGAGTGTTCGGTGGACAAGCAGTAAATTTAAAGTTTGAGCCCGTGCGGGTGGCAGAATAAATAGGTGTAAACAAAGATGAGCTGTTCCACTTCATTGTCTACGATCGGCTGTGGCGGTGGTTCGTCGTCCTGCCTGTTGCTGTAGTCGCGAGGTAAGTGTACCATGTTATCAAAGCTTTCATCCGTATTGAATCAAGTGCAGATCCTCACAAATTGTGTGCCAGGTTAATGTCCTGGCCGAACGACTACCAACCGGACGGGTGCGTTTTAGAGCTATTCTTCGCTGCTACAGCTTCTGACGGCCATTCAGCACTCTACCCGAATCACCTCTCGAGTCTCCCTCGCCCGATTCCGATCATCTCTCAGAGCACTTTGGTTCTGGGAATGACTTTGTGGGCGCCATGCAGCGCTCTCGGCCCAGCAGCTTCAGCCCTCCCAAAGGCCCTGGCGACAAGTTCCGTAAGGAACGTGAACGAATCCACTCAGGCGTATCTAGGGGTGAACTCCTGCGAGCACTTATCCACGAGGAGTACGAATGTCGGCAGACGCGGAAGGTGCTTTACAAGGCATACGACCAGTACCAGTCTGAGGCACAGCGGGCCATTGAAGCAGAAGGGCGAGCATTGGAAGCTGCCCGGAAGTACCGCACGCTGAATGAGACACGCGTATTGGCGCAGAACGAGGCCGCCCGGTGGAAGGAGGAGTTAAGGCTGTATAAGATACAGCTTGAGCAGGCGCAAGCGGAAATTCTGAAGGCGCAGAGTGTGGTCAGGGTCGTGGAAGAGCAGAGGGACGACGCGGAGGCAGCGGCTGCTCGCTCGCGGGATACGGCCCGGAAGCTCCACGAGGCGATGATGGTTGACCAGGCGAGGGAGGAGGGGCGGAAGATGGGCTACGAAGAGGGGGTCAAGCGTGGAAGGGATGCAGTCATCGTCGATGAAGTGAGGGACTCGGGCTATGAAGGTAGTCGCGCCCCCACCGCCAACGACTCGCGGACGAATGCCGAGCGTGCGCTGGACAGACTGCTGGACGACGAGGAAGGAATCCACAGGAGTCCCACACCACCACCACCACGCAGTAGTACACCCAAGGACTTCCGCACCTCATCCCCCGGCGCAAGAGATATTCGTTCACGTAGGACGTCCTCTTCGGGAGCTACAGCTGGCCCGTCTCGACTCCGCCAGGAGATCATAATACCCTCCCCCATGCCCCTCTCCCCGCCCAGCCGTCCTTCCTTGTCGCCTATATCTTCGCCCCAGCAGCATGCAGACGTCATTTACCCGCCCGATGGCTGGATCCCTACGACCAATGATGACCAAGTCATACATCTACCCCCGCCCCATGAGCTACAGCGACCTTTCTCCGAGGCAAGCTCTATCAGATCAGGAAGACCAGCCAGCGAGGCCTCAGCACGCGACTACTTCAGTGGCGAAGTTCCTATTCGCCGGCATCGCAACTCCATTGACTCGCAAGGCTCGACGGCTCATTCGAAAGCCTCTACTGCCATATCCCAGATGGATCTCGTCAGCCCGCCGGCAAATGGTCTCCCTCCCGCAGCACGCCAGCCCTTACGACGCGATTTGAGCGACATTGCTGAAGACACAGGCTCCCAAACCAGCCCTAGTGGGAGCTTCCGACCACCGAATAATGTGCCATTCCCGCCTCTCCAAGCGCCAAACTTCGCTGCAGCCATCGGCCGTACGGCGAGCGAGGGCGAGATGGACAGTCCGGCGCAGCTCAGGGAGGCACGCATGCGGGACCAGAAGACGAGTCAAAAGATGGCCGACGGTTTGAGGTATTCGGACCCCAAAGAGGTTGAACAGTGGAGGCGCAGCGGCGCGGAAGGGGTACGTCCATTTCCTCTTTCCTCTCCATCCTCTTTCCTTCTACACTCCATGTCCCTCGCATAATCTTCGGGCTCGCGGCTGACATGTGTTCGTTCCGTTAGGCATCCTCGTCAACTCGTGGACCTCGGCGCCCCGCCAATGTGACGGTTCCTTCGCCACTCTCGCCGCGCGACCGCGGTCTGGGCCGCGATTCTATCATAGAATCCCCTGGGGTACACAGGCGCGCGCACTCCATGACTTCCGCTTCTAGCCAGTCGCTCAACGTGCCGGGGGCTAGACCCCGCTCAATTCGCGGGAACTCAACTGCGTCCATCGAGATCACCATTCAACCTCCCGTGAGTGTCTCTTACGTTTGACGCCCAAGCCGCCTTCCGCGTTTTGACGTACCTAACTTTGTCTGGACTTTCTCTGACGTATATCCCTTCACAGTCGAGGCCCTCTTCCGACCATACCGATGTGAACATTGGCGGGGCGTTACATCTTCTAAGCCCGGATCACGCGAATAGTCCCCTTCCGCCAGTCGTTCCGCGACCGCGAGCGCATGACCGAGAACAAGCGCGCCTCGTGCCCACAGTGCCGAACTCGCCGGACCCCATATTCCAGCATCTGCCTGACGGCAACCTTCCCTTTGGCTTCACTCCCAACAACCCTCCCAACATTCGCTCATTGCCAGGAGACGATACCCACTCACCTGCCGCTATTCCAGTCCCACCGCCGTTTGCCCCAGCCTCGGGTTACTATGCCGCCAGCACTGCTTTCCCATCCTCCGGCCACAATTACATCCCCAGTCCGCTAAGCAGGCCTTCGGACTTGCTCTCCCCAAACATGGTTCTCAACTCGCTACCTTCAGAACCTTCCCGGCCAACATCGGGTATGGCAAATCCGCGTCGCTCGAAGAGTTCGAAGACCCCCGTTTCTATCTATGGTCCTCCTGCACCTGTTTCAAATAACGCCAACTACTCAAGCTACGCTGCTGCCCCACCCGGTGCTGCCGGTCAGCCTGTCATACCATCCAACTCTCGTGCCGGTGGTCACCGTCGAAGCGTTAGTATGAGCGGCGTATTGTCCCCCAACTCGCTTGCCGTTCCCGGGCAGCTTCCCGTGGGTGGCCAGGGCGCATCTCCTCGTACCTCAAACGCCCCTCTTGGTGGATCATACTCGCATTATGACCCATCTCGCGACGCCAACCCCGGATACTTTGGCAGGCAGGAGGATCATGAGCAAGACCCAGTTACGGCCGCGAATACGTATGCTAACGCGAATGGATTCGCCCCACCTGGTTCGCCTCGTGGCCCTTATACCAGGCCATCTACTATATCTCCGTGAACGTTGGCAGAGCAGGCTCTTGTAAAGGACCGGATTTCTCGACATGCTTCCTTTTTATTGCGCTACCTTTTTTATTATTCGATGTACTTTACTTACCACTTATCACGATACTTACTACTGATCTTGTAACGGATGAACTGTGACATTCCTGATGATTCTTTAATACTTTACTTTTGTACACGGGCGCAATGCAATACGAGTTTTTACGATTACGATGACATACGACTTGGAACAACCAGCTGCTGTTTGCAGAACCGTCACCGTGAACGCCCAATCCTATCGATTCTGGCATCAATTTAGAGCCCTTGCACCTTCCTCGAGCACTGAATCCAGCTGTTAATGAGCGAGAAATGAAGAAAGCGGCAATTCCGCACGCTGTTAACGTTTGTTCCCTGGTGTGGACTGAATCAGACGAAGTTCGGCGTCTAAGATCTAAAGCAAACTACTATCCGATCACCAACAGACCACTACCACCAAAATCATCATGGCACCCACTTCGAGGATCATTCTGTGTAGGCATTCACAAGCAGAGCACAACGTCGACTTGGATTATAGCAGTGAGTAAGTAAAGTCGGCCAGCTTCTTCATTAACTCATGATGATTACTCCCCGACATCAGTCCCCGACGCTCCCTTGACTGCGCTGGGGAAACAGCAATCGGGTGCTCTAGCTCCTCTGATTCCCGACTTGCAAAAGGAGGTCGACTTGATCATCTCTTCGGCCTTGAAGAGGACCCTACAAAGTACCAAGCTGGGCTGGGGACCGGCTGTAGAGCGCTTGGGAATCAGGAATGTCATCTGCCTGCCTCAGGCTCAAGGTGAGGTGGACTGAACTTTGCGGAAGTGAATCGGCGATGCTCACATCCTACATCAAATCCCAGAATGCAATGCCTTCCCTTGCGATACTGGTAGCCCCAGAGTGCATCTCGAAAGTCTGGATGAATTCAAGGCCTTCAACTTTGAACTCCTGACGCCAGACTGGGACAGCAAACAGGGCTTCTACGGTACGTTCAGATCTTGCATCTAACTGCGTCTCTCACTAACGCTGGCTCAGCGGCCGACCCAGTCTCGCTCAAAAATCGAGCTAAGTGGGTGCGACAATACCTTCGAAGCCGGTCCGAAGGGACTATTGTTCTTGTTGCTCACGGAGACATCCTTCGACGAATCACTTGCACAGCTGATGGAGATAGCGACTATCAATGGAGGAATGCTGAAGTCCGAATCTTTGAGTTTGACTCAAAGACGGTGGATAGCGAGGAATGTTATCTCCATCAAAAGCAAAACGTGGCTGCTGCTGGAGGCTACGCGCAAACGTCGACGTCTATGTAGTGGATCGGATACATAAATCCCGGACCTAGATAAAGCGCACAGTCTCGGACGAGCGGAGGGAGCACATTCGCTTAGTATCTTTTATCTCCTTGTCTACATGCTCGTCTCACTTGCGTCTCGCCAGCCCGATTTCAGGTAGATTTACTAGAAACAGAATAGAAAGCCGTTTGCATATCTCTCTCTCTTCCGCCTTTCAGGTCAAATATGTTCCTGGAGCAATGATGCAACTGAAGCTTCTGCGGCAGCTCCTGTTTGACTTGCATCGACCTCCGCACCAATTCGCTAACACCGTCGATAATCATAGAAGCATCCTTTCATCTAGCATCGCTGCTCAGAACATCTTCGTCCTTATACTAGAAAATGGGTATCGTATTTGTCGCCCCGATGGCGCGCTCGCGGCTCGACTAAGGGCCGTCCCTGAAGCCAGCCTCCTCGATGCGTGACATTGATAACATGGACTCAATGTGTTGGCAAAAATGTTCATAAAACTGAAAATTACAAGATGCGGCGAGACATAATTTTCTTTAGATTATAGTTCATGTTCGGCCCAGCAGCGCTACTTATCATAAGCGAGTTATGGTTGACCCCAAATTCCATTGCACTTGACCCGAAGAAATGAACCAAAGCTACATCAAGCATACACACGGTTCACCTTGGGATGTTATTACACAGGTCAGCGACATGCCGCCTCAGAAGAACATTCACCGTGCACGTACCTGCCATATCCCTAATCCTATGAGAGAAATTACCACGAGCAAAAGTCGGGCGTGCAGGCGTACGCGGTGTCAATTGAGACCTCCTTCTGCTCGAACAACATTATCAGAACGACGTGTAGAAGTATCATGAGGATAATATAGGCACCTTCTCGATCGGGGCAGCGACAGCAATAGCCACGAAGAGCACAGATATGGTGGCGAAAGAGGTGAACTGCATTGCGAGGGTGAGAATGAGGGACGATAGACGATAAGGTAGATAGTGCGCTGGCGCGACGCGCATTTATGGTCCAGACTTCGGACCTTCAGATGCCTTCAAACGTCAGGAAAGTCCTCGTGACGCCTTTGCTGACAATAATTGGAGCATGTTCGTGTGTAATTAAACAATCCTTGATGAATATCGGGAGTTTGCGCTCTATCTTTGATGATTATGGGCGGCCATGTCGGGTGCGGCTGGTGTGAGAGAGTACATCAAGAGTACATGGCTGTCATATGGCTGCTGTATACATATCTCCTAGCCTGGTCAGCATTTAAAATGATCATCTTCGTCATGTGCCCGGTACCTAGCGCTCAGGATGCTCGTTTGAGTGTATAAATCGTTGAGGGGATCAATGAAGAGGTCGATAGCAATGAAACTGTCAGATGACATTGGCATGTCCGCAGGATGTCAGCTAGAGATAAGATACCCAGAGAGATTGAGGACAGTTGCGGTTGATGCATAACAGAGGACGCTGTCAGAATTCATCACGGCTCCCAGGACCGTGATAACGGGGATGATGCTTGAACGAAGTCACGAGCGTGAATTTAACTATATGCCAAAAGAAAAGAACAAAGGTGCAGACCAAGAAGGCAATATCAAACAGATGATGCATCGAAGTAAACCATAGCGAGGAAAACCGCAGGCTGAGGTTATATATTTGAGTAGGCTGTGAGCGGGAACGGAGCGGAGGTTGATCCTGAGGCTCGGGTTGAAGAAGCATGAGGGTGGCTGAATGCAGGAGGAAATGCTAGCTGTGTCGTCCTGAAAAGCGAAGCGCTGAAGCAGACCTGTTAAAGGTGGGTTCTCACGCCACATTATTGTCCACAGAGAATGTCGCTTTGTGTCGCTTCAAGTTCGACGCAACTCTAACACAACTTGACCATATGCACTTTCCATACATCATCGGCTAGACTTAACAAGTATCAAAGTCATTCATTTTTGCTCTGATTGCTCTACCCACGAGCTGTGTTGCCTCCAAGTCCGAAAGGCGTACTGCGGGAACTCCAACTCCAACCTGCTTCCTAAACTTCCGAGGTTCAATCGGCTGCGGAACTTCTATATGCCATCTTTGTGCCATCTTTTCTGCTCGGCCGCCTGTGTATTGAAATCGAGCACCGGCGATTTTAACTCGTCAAAGATTCTGGTGGTCTACCCGTTTTTTGGTGTTGCGTGTGTTACCTGGAGAATAGTGCACGTTGAATGAGGACATGGTGTGGATGCCGTGTCCTGGGGTCCGAAGTGATGATGCGGATGAATGGGCATGGAGGTGGGATTTACAACCCCATATTGTCCAGCTGGTCTGGTGCCTCCATGCTCATCTTATAATAACGGAGGAATAATGAAAGTATGCTGCTCGTGCGTTGCATCCAGTCTAATTTTCCCACCTGTCTTTTATCAGTCTCCCTCCCATCGGCCGTGCGGCCAGCCTCATCTGCCAAGTTCTGTGTCCGTGACAGCCTCTTGTATATTCTCCTTCCCTCGCCTCTTTCTCTCGCACTCATGACCCGCTCTGCCTGTCAGCCACTCTTATCACCGGCTTCTCTCGTCACCTGTCTATGCCAGCCGCCTTTCCTTACGTTCTTTCTGTCAATCATTGCATCGGCTCTTTGGTCAGCCTAATTTCCTTGCCTCCATTGCACTTTGACCTTTTGTCAGCGTCCCGTGTGAATCCGCCTCAGTTAATCCGGCTCATATTGCAGGAGAGCGATGACAGGGATGTTCTTGCACGTGGTGAGAGTGATGATGGGAAGCCCGGTGTAGTCGAGCTATAGGTAGAAGGTGGAGTGAGGGGATGGCAGGGGGATGGGCTGGGATGTGGTGTGCGAGGGGGAGAATAAGGTGTACACGAAGTGGTTAGTGATTTATATCTATGGTAAATGATAGCAAGCTCTAGTGATCAACACCACTCCGTGAATAGCTGTGACATGATCAGCTTCGGAGGTGGATTTTGTCGCGTTGCAAGTTGCCGCCGCACCGCAATAACAATTAAATTTGATGGAATACACCGAAGTAAAAGTGGCAGTAAAAAGCAAAGGCTCGTGAACAATGTGAACAAAAGCTCGGTATCGCAATCCACTGAACCACGAGCATTTAGCTGGACTTGAACGCATCATATCCACTCCGCTCAGCGCCCTCGCAATTGTACAAGGTATATTTGATGGTTGAATCAGTGCCGCAGACACCGGGTTGGCTGCCGGAAAATCCTGCAAACGCAACGGCGATGAGAAATCTGTTGTAGCAGAAATGGGAGATATACGCACCGAGATTCCAATAGAAAGCGCCAGCCCATCCGCCCGCTTTGGCGGCCACGAAGAAGTTGTTGATGACATCGGTTTGGTGCGAGTCGCCCTGGTAAGAAGCATGTTTAACCGACACACCCCTGCTACAAAATTGAAATTCCAACCTCGCCCGTGCTCTCGCCAAATTCTCCGAGGTAAACGGGCTTGTCGAGGTTGAAAGCGCTAGCGGCGGGGATCTCTGCGCCATTGTCGCTGTATATGTGGATGTCATAAAAATCAACACCGGTACCTGCGAGGGTGCCCGTAAGTTGTACTAATCAATGTGGGCGATGGAGGAAGACACACCGATATAGTCGACGTTGGACGTCCCGACAGCGTGGTTCGCGTCGTTGATATAGATCTGCGACACGCTGACCTTCGCAGCGCTATTGACGCTCTTGATAGCCGCAGTAGTAGAGGTGACCCAGGCCTTGGCTACGGCCTGGTTGATTACGTTTCCGCTGAAGCTGCAGAACACGAGTAAGCATCAGGATGGGACAGGGAGAAATAATGCTTGACGAACTATGGGTTCGCGATCCCGTTCAGCTCGTTATAAAGCTGGAAGGCGGCGATGTTGCTATTAGAGCCGTATATTTTTATGAATGGCTGGATTAAGTTATTCAGTAAGGCGGTTTGGGCGCCGCTGTCCGTGAAGAAGTTCGCAACGGGGAAGTTGGTGCTGAGGAAAGGAAGGTATGAGTTGAGTACGAGTCCTCGCAAGTATGAGATGACTCACGTGTCCGGCGGGTAGTTGAAGAACGTTGGATACACCTGGATGCCGTTGGCGGCTGCATGCGAGAGGACGTCGTTGAAGTTGGTCTCAAAGTCCGAGTTCAGGCCAGTGACGTATTTGTTACTGTCAATTGTCAAGCCTTGGCCATCTTCGAACAGCCAGATCCGGACCCATTCAGCGCCGATGTCCTTTGCAGCTACATCGAAGTCAGCACTGCAGTCCAGCGTAGGTAATCGAAAAACGTACCTGCAAAGGTGGCCGCCATATCGCTAGAACTATAAACCGCGCTAGATCCTTGAATCGAGGAAGACAACCAGTGCCCATACTGGCACGAGGAACTTTTAGATTTAGCAGCCGCGTTTTGAAATATAGATGCATACCTGGTTGTTACCCCATGGCTTCGTAAAGCAAGATGTTCATGGATACATTAAAACCAATGAGCATGAAGGCAATACCTGATTGATGCCTTTCACAAACGCGTCGACTAAACGAGAAGCAGAGGCGACTGCAGCAAGAAAGAGAGTCCCGGAAGAGAGCTTCATAGGAAAGAGAGGATATTTAGTATGTCGCTCGATTCTTTCAGATCGCTGTCATTTATGTGTATTAACCCTCCATGCGAAGGATACACTTTTAGAAGGCAACGCACGAGGCTTTTCTTCGGGTAGCGTATGTGTGCATGATCGCGTTGACGGTCGATGGGGAGCTCAGTGGCAACCTAGCAAAATACTTAGTTATATCGTCACCAGCCTGAGCAGAAGGTGCGAAAGACAGCCGAAGCGAGCAAGTGTTGGTGGAGCTCTTCGGAGTAAACCTATTCAATTACGCGATATGATCATCTAAAACAGGCTGAATATGCCGAGTTTACACCGAAGTGATTATAACAAGCCACAGGAAACACCAAAACCGACCCTGAATACACGAATATGCAGACGCTCGCGCAATCGATTAAAGGGCGAAGTAGAAGTGGTATAAGTCATAGTCAGAGCGCGGGAAGGAAGAAGGGGGTGAGGGGCAGAAGGGGTAGGACTGGACGGCAAATAGAACGAGACGTTGAACATACCTCTTAGACCGACATTCGGCAAAACGATCCCTGTACCAGCACCTCGATGGTCTCTTCCGAGCCGAAGCGGTTTTTGTAGTGCCCCGAGCAGATGGCTGTAAATATGAAGCACAGAGGGTGCGCGCTGTCTAAATGGGGGAGTGAAGGTCGTCAGCGCGTGTTCCAAGCTATGATGAAAATCATGAAGGTTATGTTTAAGAAGCACTCCCATCTGGAACTCTCCTTCCAACCAAACCGAAAGCCGAAGCCGAAACCAAACACAAATACGCCCCAAACACTCCAAAACACCACGCCAATCAGAAAGGCGGACGCACCCCATCATCTCCAACGCCCGGCAGCAGCTCCGCACCCACGAGCGCCCACGCGGCGGCGGAGGCGATCTTCAGGAGTTGGTCCGAGTAGATCTTGATATGGAGCTGGCGACGGAAGAGGCAACGTTAGCTTCAGTCTTAGTGTGTCAATAGAGGAAGAGAAGCGACGAGGGAAGGGGGAACGGGGGTCATGATGCACAGGAGAAAAAGGAAGGTGTGAGAGAGTCCGACGTGTATTAGTGTAATGCAGCGACAATGCGTAATGCGTATGGGTACGGAAGGATGCAGGAATAAGAGCAGTGAAGATCCGTTGGAGATGGAATGAGGATAGCGAAAAGATGACCGATGGTGAGTAGGGTCCGAAGCCAGCAGGGGATGAGATAGAAATTGGCCAATGAAGTGTAGTTAAAGATGGTATATGAGGGGATGTATGGTACTCGAGACGGAGATACGGCAAAGCAGAGAACGCACAGCTACGATGTCCAACACCCGCGTCTTGCATACGCTCACCGCCCCGGAATGCCCCCTCGCCTTCCCCAGGGCGCCCGCGTTCCAGTTGAGCACCCATACGAACCATCCCTGATCCGGCCCCCAAACACCGCGTCCGCGTCCTCGACCGCGGGTGGCAGGTCCTGGCATGTGAAGTCGTAGTAGATCTCCAGCAGCAGCATCATCTGCCACATAAGCGCGGGTGTAGGTGGAGACGGTGTGGTGGAGAGGAAGAGACCGGACGGCGCGTGACGGAAGAGCTGGAGGAAGGGGTTCATAAAGTGGGATAAGACATAGTTGATCTCGGAGAAGCGCGCGTCGGAGCGGACGGGGGCGACTAAGGCGCGAATAAGGAGTGCGCGGTCTCGAGGACAGAGGTGTTCGTGTTTATGTCCGTCGGTGAGAGGGAGGTCGTTAATTGCTGTCATCAAAGCAAATCGTTAGGCTTCGTCTTCGTTACATCGCAATGGGAACGAAGGTTTGGGGAAGACTTGACTCACGTCGATGAGGTCGGGCCAGCGCTCGGGAAAGTCGAGCTCGGCGATGAGGTTGACGCTCCCTGCGACCTGGCTCGAGGAGCAGGGATGGAACTCGATCACTGGACAGCGTTATCGACAGGTGAGAGAACCGCAGACAACGCGTGGCACGTGTTGCAGCCACTCGGCGCTTGCCAATGCTCTGAACACCTTCGATCACGATCACGCACAGGTTCGTAGTGGTTCAAGTCCTAAACACGCGTTTTCATACTCCCGTAAGCAAGCGCGAAACATCTCCTACCTATGTGCCCAACACAGCTACGTTTGAGTTCCCTTTGTACCTCTCGCTCGCACACCAGCTGGGCTCGATCGAGCTTGTCGAGTATTTGGGCGAAGCGGCCGCGCTTCTCGATAGCTGGTTCAGGCAGGAGTCAGATGGGGTCTTTGGGTTCCACGATCCAGCGAACCAGGTACGTTCTTGTGCTTTCATGTCAGTTTACTTTGCGCTGAGCGTGCGGCAGCCCTACGACGTCCCTCTCGTTTCTACGCGCGCTTCAACACCCACAACGGGGACCGTGCAGATCAAGCTTGGGTTCGTGAGTAGCATGACTACGCTGGCGCTGATGGAGTTCAGGGATGTTTACAACGAGTTGGTGAAGAGGTCGAGGCCGAGTCTGGTGTCTGCGCCGCCGGTGAGTACTGTCTTCTTTCTTCTTCATTCTTCCGTCTTATTTCCTGCGCTATTCATGGTTTTGTTACTTTATCGCTACCAGCTTATCCCCACCATCCTGTCATTCCGTCTTTCCGCTTACACCTTCGCATTCTTATTCCTGCCCACCTTCTATCTGTCTCCACCCATCCACCTACAGCACGTCTTCCCTTCTACGAACACATCATTTCTATGGCCTCGTATTTCACAATCACCCTCTCCCTCCCCTTCCATCATCTGCCCCCTCTTATCCCTTTCTCTACATCTTTGGCTCCCGCCATTTCCCGTTCTTTGTGGTATAATACCTGGCTCATATTCATTCTTCCCCGCAGACAGAAGGCATCGGCACCCTGCGCTCGTACCAACACGGCCCCGCGTACGAAGGCGACGGCGGCATCTCTTCTGGCGACAGCGACAACGACAACGACGGTGACCAGGACCCGACAAATGGAGAGGAAGACGGCAGGCTCCCGCTATTGGCACATTTGTACATCGGCCCGGAGGATCTGCGCGATCACGACGAGGGTACATTACCTGCACCATCCTCATCGTCCTTGATACCCACCACCTCGAATTCGACCCCGACTCCCAACAGTACTGACCTCAAACCTGTGACTGCACTTGTACACTCACCTACACCCGTCTCTGCAGCACTCACTTTGCCCACGCCGATTTCCAGCCCAGCGTCGAAACATAGCCCAACCCTCGTTCCGCCACCCATACGGATCACACCGCGACCCCATAACCTCGCGCTCCCTCATCCCGCAGTAATCGCGACCCCGACGGAGTCCTCCTCACCCGTGCAGAAGATCCTCAGACGGCCGGGGGCGAGTCGGACCGCGACGAGCACCAGTACTAGTGCGAGTGTTAGTGGGGGAAGCGATCCGACGACCCCCATTTCAGGGTCGTCTTCCCAGTCTCATCCCTTGCAGCTGGAGCAGACCCCGACAGGGAAGGGAGGGAGGAATGGGAGAGTGGGCATGCGGATAGCGCTCCCACCCCTACCCCTGCCCTCGCAATCGACGCCGACGTCCTCGGGGCTGCACACTACACCGAGTATGCCGAGTACGCCGACTATGTCCAGCACGAGCGCGACTGCGACGAGGAAGGGGAAGTTTAGGAGGTCGTAGAGTCATACGAGTGCGAATATGCTTGTGATGCCGGTGGTGGAGGGGTGAAGGACGCCAAGGACAAGAAGCAGAGGAAGAGGAAGAAGGGCGACTTCAACTTCAGTCCAGAGAACGACATACTCGGGATCGTAATGTTGGAGATCCAGGGCGCGACGGATCTTCCGCGGCTCAAGAACAGTGCGTCCCCTTCCCTCCTTACACCTTCTGCGCTAACCTGGTGAATATGTAGTGACACGTACAGGCTGGGACATGGACTCCTTCGTGGTTATCTCCTTCGGCAAGAAGGTCTTCCGCACCCGTATCATCCGGCACTCGCCCAACCCCACCCAGGACGAGAAGCTCTTGTTCCACGTGCGCGCGTACGAGGCGAGCTTCAAGGTGCAGCTCACCGTGCTCGACTGGGACAACCTCTCGTCAAACGACTACGTCGGGGATGCGAACTTTAGCGTCGCAGAGCTCATGGGCGAAGGGCAGGGACTGCAGGTGGACGAGCGTACGGGACTGTATAGTGCGGATGCGGATGGGAAACATTCGATGAAGGAGTTCAGTGTGCCACTAAGCACGGGGAAGGAAGGCGTGTTGCCGTGGGAGGGGAAGCATAACCCAGTCATTACCTTCCGGTAAGTCTAGTTGTTTTCATCGGTATACGAGCGTGCTAATGAGGAGCTAGAGCGAAGTACCAGCCGTATGCGGCTCTGCGCCAGCAGTTCTGGAGACAGTACCTTAAGGAGTACGACACCGAGGATACGGGGCTGCTTTCGCATCTCGAGCTCACCTCTATGCTCGACTCGCTCGGCTCCACGCTTAGCGCCGAGACCATCTCAAGCTTCTTCACGCGAAACGGGAAGAAGGCCCCCGAGGACGAGCTCACGATGCACGAGGCGGTGCTGTGTTTGGAGACGGAGGTGGGGCGGCCGAGGGAGGAGAAGAAGCGCATCTCGCCAGATGAAGTTCTGCTCGACTACAGCGTCCCCAAGACTCCCGGGCCGGGGATGGGTACAGTCATATCGTCTATGCAGGTACCCCAACTTGCGAAGCTCGACCTCTCCGACCCGGCCAGTCAACCAATGGATGCAGAAACTAGCGCGGGAGAGGGAGAAGACTTGTCGTGCAAGACAGTTGGACATCCAATGTATGCCACGGAGTACAGCCAACAGCCCCTGAGCGACACCGCTGCACCAGGTGGCGGGATCAAGGCCGATCTTTCGTCGTATCCAGGTATGGTGCTTCGACCACCGGCCGGGAAGCACCAGTACTCAAGCGCAGCGAGCTCTGATGCGGAAGAAGACTTATCCGAGTCCAACTCCAACTCATATCCATTCACGCCTGCTGGCGGCTCGGCAGGAGGGGCGGCGGAAGAAACCCTCGAACGCGTGATCAACGTGAAGAACTGCCCGCTGTGTCATCGCCCGCGACTGAACAAGAAGCCGGAGGTGGACATCGTAACCCACCTTGCCGTGTGCGCGAGCGGGAACTGGGCGAAGATCGACCGCATCGTAGTAGGGAACTTCGTCACTGCGAGCCAGGCGCAGCGGAAATGGTATACAAAGATGATCGGTAAAGTGTCGAGCGGGGACTACACAGGCTTGGAACGGTACGTGTCTCATTCCACTTGGTTGCATGTGCTGATTGCTGATCTAATCCACGTTCTTCAGAATTCAGCAAATATCATTGTGCAGAATCGGATGACGGGGCTGTTGGAGGAGGAAAAGATGCAAGTGTATGCTCGAATAGGGATTCGACTGTTCTACAAGGTGCGTACGCTAATTCATCTTCTCGCCGAGTCCTAACATGTCTTTTTTTAGGGTGCCAAGAGTCGAATGGAGGGTGCTCGAGGTATGTGCATCTGCAGATATATAAGATGGCCTGCTGATGCATTCTACAGCATGTCGTTTACTCAAGTCAATGTCCATTAAGCAGGGCATCAAGTACGATGGTCCGGCAACTGTTCGCGATATCCAACCCTTCATTGAATTCCATCGACTTGATGTCACGGAGATACGGGATCCTATCCCTTCATTCAGTAAGTGCAATCGATAATGCCTTCTATCTCCTCTGATATCTTCCCCAGAAACGTTTAACCAGTTCCTTTATCGGTGAGCTGCATCCATCGTGATGTTTTATCGGCTAACTAAATCGCCTTGTAGCGCATTAAAACCGGAAGCCCGACCAACCGAGGAGCCCGATAATCATCGCCGCATCGTCAGCGGTGCTGACTGCAGGTTGATGGCATTCGAATCCGTCAGCGAAGCTACTCGACTATGGATCAAAGGGCACGAGTTCACAGTCGCGCGACTTTTGGGAGACAGCTACAAGGACCAGGTCGACCACTATCACGGAGGTGCCGTGGCCATCTTTAAGCTTGCCTCAAGACTATCACCGATTCCATTCACCGGTGGATGGGGTGATAGGAAACATGACTTACATCTCTGGATAATACTATACAGTCAATGTAAGCAATCCGGCGCTCTCAAAGTATCCTCACTGAAGTTGGACCGTAGCCTCAAGCGATACGAACCACATTGGACGTCTACGGGGAGAATGCTCGCAAGATCGCGCCCATTGATAGCCCCATCTTCGGCTGCGTCATGGCCGTCTGCGTAGGTGCAATGATGGTCGGTAGCATCAAGACCACTCTTGACGAAGGAGACGAAGTCCAGCGGGGCCAGGAGTTCGGATATGTTGCATTTGGTAAGCATACAGCCGAAATCTTTCACTCTCTGCTGACGCATTATGTAGGCGGCTCAACGATAGTGTTGTTGTTTGAGAAGGGTGTCGAGTGGGACGAGGACCTTCTCATCAATGGTCGGGCTTCGTTAGAGACCCTCGTGTGCGTGGGGATGGGGATAGGTTGTAGCCGTCGGCTGCCCAACCCCTGATCAGGCTGGCTTGTAATACAGGCATAATTTGACGACTCTTTGTATCTCCCAAGGACTGTAAACTATATCGAAAAAGGGCGAGATTCGAACGAAATGAACATTTAATTTTCCAGTCGCGGCCTGAGCGGCAGATGGAATGAGCGGGTGACGATCACCCACCCAACACTCTCATCCGATCTATTCCTTTCCAGATCTATCCAAGCATTTTCGTAATATCCAATATTCCTGCAACACCATACGCTATGACGTCCACCCCACCCATCGATCTCGACCGCGATGCACTTGAGAACTTGGTCAAAAACGCTGGAAAACTCTTACTTGGATATTTTGGTGTTCGCGGTCATCTGCAAGTCGTCGAGAAAGATGGAGCTGGTGATTATGTTACCAATGCGGACAAAGCAGTACAGGAAGACATATTCAAGGGCCTCAAAGAAATGTTTCCCGAGCACCGCCGCACAGGCGAGGAAATTCTCCATGAGGGCGACAGCAACATTTACACTCCGCCGGATAGCCCGAATGGGTTCACCTGGGTGGTCGATCCAGTCGACGGAACTTACAATCTCACACGCGGTATAGCCGATTTCGCGGTCACCATCGGCCTACTACAAGGAGGGTGGCCAACCTTCGGGATCATCTACCTGCCCGTTACCGATGAACTATTCTCAGGGGGTACCCATTGGGTGCCTAGGCTAAACGGCAGCCCCCTGAATTCGCTCGAGGCCTACAACTCGCATGACGCCTTCGCAGGGATCGGCTTGGGCGAGAGAACCCCCAAACCCGAGCGCAGCCAATTTCTCGCGGCACTCGACGAGGAGAAAGTGAAGTTTCGCCGCATTGGCTCAGCTTCTGTTTCATTCGTTCAAGTTATGCTGGGCAATACCGACGGCTATGTATCACTCAGCGAGAGACTTTGGGGCATCGTCGGCGGGATCGCAATATTGAACGCGATGGGGGCTGTAGGTACCTTCGATTGGGAGCGTGGAAACTTCAACGGCCGCCTCCGCCTCGCCGTCGGCAAGCGCGGCTTCATCGAAGACAAAGTACGAGACGGCGGTATATTGGCAGCGTTTCTTGAGCAGAGCAATCCACAGTAATGATATATCACGGATCGAGATGATGAGACGGTGGTATCTTTTTTTTCTTGGCTGGATTTCGGGTTAGGTGACAATCCCCGGAATGTTCTTTACCATCCCATACATAGTCAGTCCTTACTTCAGTCTTATTACTAGACTCGTTACCATCTGTATAAAAAGCGACGGACAAGTACTACTATGTATACAAACTGGTCGATTGTAGAGCATTTCTTAACTAGCCCTAACAACATTCCAAGACTCTGTCGATCCGGGGTCGTCGACAAGCACCGAAAGTGCCGCCTATCAACAAAGTATGACTCGTATACACGCGCAGGGTCTTCGAGACACTCTCAGTCCCGCCATCATCGCTCCCGCGTATCACTCACCCACCTGCGTTACAATCCCTCATCGTCCTGCCGTGCTCACTGCTGAGTCTCGGCTCTGGGCTCTCAGTACCACGCCCGCGTTCCGTTCAAGCCCCTAACTGGCTTGCATCCACCAATCTCAGGATGCAGGAGGACGCTCGCAAGCCAATATTGCAGTCTTCGTCTTCTTTCCTCGAGCAACGGAGGACGAAATCGCGCCTACTCATCACAATCCCGGTCAAACGACGCGTTGTATTGGCGTAGACGCCGTGGAGAATGCACCTTGCTAGCGGACTTGTAATTGCGCAATTGATTATCCACAAAAAGCCCTCAGTGATCATCTATTTGAACAGAGCAGGCAATATGCATAGATCTCACCGGTATTGGTCCAAGAACATAAAACGCGAAAGATTAGTGAGCGCGTTTTAGGTGGTAGATACGCCGCGTAAGCAGTAGGCGCTGGGCCGTGATGCTTTGACAATGAATCAGCGCTCGAAGTTATGCCTCTTGATACCTCGATGGCGATTCCCGGGCGCCCAAGCTTCCACCTCCCGATCGTGTTTACCTGCAGCAAACAACCTAAGCCCCACAAGGGAAGTGAGTCACAGTTCCGTGATAGAAAAAAGGAACACTTTCAGGGAAGTTAGGTGCTCGGAAGATGGGGTTAAGAGAGGACGGACTTAGGGTGGATCCTAAGATGTTTGTGACCCTAGACTAGGGTTACAAAACCATAACTTAGGGTTACAATGCCGGCACAACGAACAGCTCCACGAGGACGCTCGCAGAGGAGAGCGCGCTCTGAGAGCGTCGTCCGTGGGCAGGGAATATTTGGGCAAGCAGCGGCAGCTGCGCGAACAGGCGGCAGGAACCCCGCGCTCCGAGAGCACGTCACCGGTGTGCCGAAACTTTGCGCTCACGGGCCTGGGCGTCGGCCCAGGAGCTCCGCGCTCCCAGAGCGCTGTGTGTGCGGAGGCGCTCAGGCTACGGCCACGGCCTCAGGTGAGGCCGCGCTCTCAGAACGCCGTGCGGCGCGCCCCGCACTTGCTAGGGCAGCGAACACGTGCGTACGCGCTCGGGCAAGCGCCTGCCGGACAAAACAGCTTGCCCATCCTGCCAATAGAGCATTTAACACACTGTAACAGACATTCTAATCCCACCCAATGGGAGTTGGTGGCACAACTTGATCAACTGCTGCGAGCAAGCATTACGAACGGGCCTGAGTTCATTAGAGTGATTCTGAATACACTACACTGCAAGGCGTTGTTGAACTTGCACGCGTGAGCAAGGTGCATTCGCGCGAGATCCCAATGGAATATGTTATTAAGACTTTCCGCCGATGTGATCAATGGACACCGCGAGAAGTCCCAATCACCAAATATTCCCGCCGATGGATGTGATGAAGTCACATCCGCGGGAAATTTGTGATTGGGACATTCTCGTGGTGTCCATTGATCACATCGGCGGAAAGTCTTAATAACATATTCCATTGGGATCTCGCGCGAATGCACCTTGCTCACGCGTGCAAGTTCAACAACGCCTTGCAGTGTAGTGTATTCAGAATCACTCTAATGGACCTTTTCTGTCTAACACGACCACACCCGCTACAAACTGAGAAACAGTGCACATGTCCATCTCATTAATCTCAAACAATCAGGAAAACGGGCCTCAGGTAAGAATTTATCGGGTGGAGAGAGAGACCTTGCAAGCACTACAACAAGGCCATGTCGCAAGTCAAACGCGTAATATAATTCGTGCAAATGCTAAAACATAGGTATTGTAGTCCATAGCCGTGCCATCATGAGCGCTTCAATTTCGCAGACGCGTTGCGACGTGAGCGATCGTTATCCGCGTCCAACTCACTCATATCCGGGTCAGACCCGCTCCTACTCCGAGATTGCTTCCTCGTGCCGGCTGGAAACGACTTCCCCTTTGGTGAGCTGATTTGGTCGAGTTTGCGCTTCTTGGTGAGAGGTCGAGACTCCTCAGGCTCTTCTGGATTCAAGAACGAGCTCATCTGGTCGGGGTGGTTCTGCACAGGATTACTGGCCATCCCAGCGATAGTAGCTTGCTCATGCTGACTGAGCAGTTGCGTCGCTTGAGGGGATATGTGCGTTATCTGCGATGACGGCAAGGCTGCGGGGAGACGTTGTCAGTTAAACATCGACATTGGGGATGGAGCACACGAACAGATCTCACTGGCGCTGCTTGTATGCTGGCTGGCCATGTTCGTCGGACGGGGCAGGGCAAGTTGATTCGGGGGTGGCGGGGCGCTGGAAGATGGAGTATGGCCGCGCGAGAATGCCTCGGCGTCCGGCGGCAAGGCCGACTTGCCACGCTCATGTGAATTGGTGAATTGGGGTCGGGACGAGGGATATTGCTGCACCGGCGACTGTGCCTCGCGCTCCCGGGTCGCCAAGCGCACGCGCTCTGCCTCGCGCTGAGCCTCGCGCTCCTGGGTCGCCAAGCGCACGCGCTCTGCCTCGCGCTGAGCCTCGCGCTCCTCGTCCGCCTTGTGTGCTCGCTCCGCGCTGCGTGCTCGCTTCACCTCGCGCTCTGCATCGCGCTCTGCCTCATCATCCACGCGCTTGCTTTCCGCCTCCCGCTTTTTCTCGGCATCGCGTTTGTCCTGCTCCTCGCGCGCAGTGACTATGGCGGTGGGAATCAATGTTTCTGCTGATGACTTTGAGATAGGAGATACTGACCAATTGATTCCTCCGTCTGGATCCTGATCTCTTCCTCCTCGTCTAACCGGGCGTTGCGTTCTTCATCAGTGTCACCCAGCGTCTCATCTTCACGCAGCGTTGGCGCCTTGCCTTTCCCCTTCTTGCCCCCTCGGGGCGTCGGAGCTTTGCGGGTCTTCTGGGGAGCCTTATTGGCTTTGTCTGCCTTCTTCTTCTTGGCGTCCTCCGCCTTCTGGTTCTTGGTGTCCTCCGCCTTCTTTTTGGTCTCGGCGGCGGTCTTGGAGCGCGTTGCTTTGGCGGTGCTTGGCCCTGCAACTGGGGCCGGCGAGGATGCCTGGGCCTTGCGCTGTTCGTCGTCGCGTGCGGCCCATGAAAGTGAGAGATCGTCGTTGGGATTGATGTCAACACCGTGAACAGAGAGGTTCACGAGCTCTGCCAGGTGGTCAGCGGTGTGCACGATGTGGGATCATGAGGGAACTTACTTTGGACTGCCGGGCGCGCCAGGAAGCTGTCTGCCATTGAGACTTTTCCCGTTCCCCCAGCGTGCATCCACTCGTCAAATGTATTGACGGCAATGAGCCGGAATGCCCAAGTAGGCTTCGTCTGCCCGTAGCGATGAACTCTGCCCCAAAGCTGCTCCATGTCGATTTGGCTCCACGGGAGATCCTGCATGAATAAGACTGTTCAGAGTATGCACAGCGGGCCTATGGTATCACTGACGTATGCAATCACCATGTCGGCGCAGGTCAGATTGAGGCCCACCATGCCCACGCTGGACATGAGCAGGACGCGCACGGTCGGGTCAGTCTTGAACTGATGGATGACGCCCGCGCGGACGTTGGCATGCATGTTGCCGTTCAGAATAGCGACGGATATGCCGCACACGTTCAAGGCCTATGAGAAGTGGTCAGTATGCGATTTTGAACGCGATGCGGCCTGGGGAACTGACCGACTCTATGAGAGCGGCCATCATAGTAAATTCGTGCATGATGACGATCTTCCTCTTTCCTGGGTTGGGTCGAGGCGGTGGCTTCGGATAGGTGGGGGGCCCGTCGTGATTGAATGTGGGCATTTCGACCTCGTCGTGCGACATCCCATGGCGAGTGATGTCGACCATGCATTTGAGTTTAGCGCCCGCGCGATCCAGGTAGTCTTGCCCGTCAACGTAGATGTTGGTGTATTCACCATGGGGCTCTCGGCTCGCGATACGGAGGCGCATGTCTAAAAAGAAGTTCTGGAGGTGGTAATGGTAGTCAGCAAAGAAAGCGCATGCTAGGAGGGTGCCGACCCACCTTGCTCGAACGCTCAATAGCCGTGGCCGTGGCCGCACTGCGAAATGTCAGGCGAGCCCTGGTCAGCGTACTCACTCTGGGAGTGCCCAAAAGCCAACGACTCACCCTGCCTCTGCGACGTCAGCAGCGAGATCGATCTCAACCAATTCTGGCGGGGGGACGACGATCCACGCATTAGTGATAGTTAGAGGAGGGGTGTCTTGAGTGATAGGGGTGATGCCGTCTGGCAGTGTGGACTCGTGGCCTCGGCGGATGATGCGGCCGTCCCACCCGTCGGTCGCAAAGCCGACGTACGCCTCGTTCGCGGCGGTCATCGCGTTGAACTCTTTCTCGATCGCGGGATTGGCGCCGGTGACGATTTCAGATATCTTCATGCCAGTCTCGACTCCAGCTTCTTTGAGGGCTTTGTTAGCGTTTTTGAGAGTTTTGAGATAGTCTTTATCTTCCTCGTCCCCCTGCGCACCCATGAAGGCTTCGAGGTGGGCGATCCGGCCCAAATTGGTGACGTCCTGTGTGACATCGTCAGGAAATTGGCAAAACCACGATGATTCAGTGGTTACTGACCTATCTAGTTGGGTCAGGCCCTGGGATATCCCGGGACCTATCCGTCATCGTCAACGTTGACGGCGCTTAATCGCGTTGACGGCGCCTAGCTGGGGGGGGGGGTTCAGTTTTTGGGTGAGGCGGGCGGGGGGGTGGACGGCACTTACCCTCCAACGTTGACGTTGACGGCGCTAAACCGTCAACGTTGACGGCGCTTAACCGTCAACGTCAACGTTGACGGACGTTGACGGTTCAGCAGTGAGCCATACGCGTTGACGTTGACGGCGCCTAACGTTGACGGTGCTCAACCATCCAGTGAGCCATCCCCCTCGACAACGATGACGGCGCTAAACCGTCAATATAGACGTTGACAGCACTTAAGCGGTCAATGTCTATATTGGCGGGGCTTATGCATCATCGTGAACCCTCCCCCTCGTCAACGTTGAAGGCGCTTAACCGTCAACGTCAACGTCAACGTCAACGTCAACGTCAACGTCAACGTCAACGTCAGCGTCAGCGTCAACGTCAACGCTCACGGTGCTGAACCATCAATGTGGACTGGCCCTGTGAGCTGTCCCCGTTGACGATGACGGCGCTTAACCGTCAACGTCAACGTTGACGGCGCTTAACCATCATCGTGGATCATCCCCACCGACTCTCCCCCGCGACGACGATGGATGGTGCATAAGTGGGACATAGTCGGTGAGAACGGACTGGGTATTGTGGAGGTGGGTCTGGAGCTCGCTGAGTGCAGACAAGAGGGTCATGGTCTTGAGGAGGGTTGGAACGAGTGTTGGTGTTGCTCAGCGTGAGCAGCGACATTGGCGTCTTGTTCCGAGAATACGCAGACGACCCGAGCAGTGACCTTGTGGTGGGTAACAGTCTTGTTATCATCCCCGACGATATCGATACCGCATTCCTGAGGATGAGTTAGCAGCCCACAATGTCGTCTGACGTGAGCTCATATGGCTCGCTCTCTAGCCCCTCAGGACTAAGCCTCTCTCCGTTGATGAAGGTGCCATTCGAACTCTTGACGTCCTTGATGAAGATCTGGGTGGGCAGACGAGACGACTGAGTAGGAGCTCCACCACCATTATATCATAAAGCTTACCTTGTTGTTTTCCTCCCATACCTCCGCATGCTGTCGGCTGAGTACCTTGGAGTCGAAGTACCCATTGTTTTCGGCGGGTACTGTTCTGGCGTTGGTTTGTCGCCCAGTCTTCACGCCCTGGTTGTTGGTGAGGTTGATGTGCTTTACGAAGGAGTCGGCATTGAGGGGGTAGAGGTAGAGGGCGGGGAAGGATGGCAGCATCGATTTTGTGGCCCACGTTCTGCAAAATAATCATTAGTGTGGATCAGCGACGGCTGGGCTCATGAACGTCACACTAGGAGAAGCGAAAATGTAAGATTGAATATGCATGTGAAGTAATAGTACAAAGAGATTGAATATCGCGATAACGTTCATTATATAGTGTTTTTGTAATACAGTAGGGGTTAGGATGGGGTCGTTGCTAGGTTCGGGTGAGACCAAAGGGAAAAATCCACGGAAGTCGGTGAGCATCGACATCCGTGGGTGGGGTAGGGATGGGGTCCTGGCCAGGTCAGGACGAGAGGAAAGGGGGAAATGCACGGAAGTCGGGGAGCATCGACATCCGGAATGATAATGAAATATAACATTTACAACGGATCATCATCTTAGTGGTCGAGAAACGATAAAAGCCCATAATTAATAATTAATAATAATAATAATACTAATGAATGAATGCATTGAGGAAAGTTGCGGAAATCGAAGCTCTCTGATTTCCGGGAGGTTTGGGAGGTGAGCTAATTGGATCACTCACTTGAAAGCTATTTATTATTACTGAATAGCTTAATGAAATGTACCTAAGTAACTGCAATGTCTATTATTATTTGTGAAACAATCAATTAATATTATTAATATGAGAACCCACGTGTCACCGCAAGTAGACTATGATTCTGAGCGAGCGGGTGTTTTGCATAACCCTCTTCCCAACCGCCACGAGATCGATAAACACACCACAACGATCAATCGTGATGGAGCGCGATCCGAATAATATGGAGACTGAGCCAACCTCCAGCGAAGATCACAACGTGAGCCGGGAACATATTTGATATGATGGATCGGAACTGATCTTGGACGAACGCCAGAGGCACGAACCAGAGAAATCGAACACAGGGGAGAAGCGTAATGAGGACAAGGGTGGGAAAGAAGGGCCGGGCGATGATTATCCAGACGCTACACAGTGGATGAGAGGAGCGTGGCGAGAGCGTGTGTTGAACACGTCGACAGTGAACACGATAGGCGAAAGGTTGGAAAGTGAAGGCATGCACAGCAAGCATGGATGATACGGATTGGAGCCGTTGCATTAAATGGCAACGGACAACGCAATGCAGACAGACGACTGGTATCCATATGATTGATTTGTGGTAGAGATCGTAGCTCACCAACTGGCGCTTGATGCCATCAATGAAAATATTGTTGAGCCACGTGCATAATAATAATGATAGTAGGATTCATGATGAGGACCTATTTTGGGGTGGACGCGGATCATTTGGGTCAAGTCGTACGATGATAATATCACTTTGAATGATTTGTTGCGGAAGTCGGTGCTCACCGGCTTCCGCAAGATATCATCATTGTGGTATTATTGTCATTGTACGACTTAAACCAAATGATCCGCAGACGTACATGGAAATGCAAAATGGCAGGTAAGTTACGGAAGTCGGCGCACGTCGAATTCCGAGTATTATTATAGCTTTGATTGATTGATTATACGCAGAGTGCTTGTAAGTTGCGGAAGCCGGCGCTCACCGACTTCCGCGGAAATCATCCTTAAGCCAAATGATACGTGAAGACCCGCCCTACTGAATATGACATATTCCGCTAAAGTCGGGCCTCACCGATTTCCGCAGATTTTCACATATGTCATATATTATTATTATTATCAAATGGCGATTCATGTTTGAATTGAAGACATATTCCTGAGAACAGCAAGAGATACCAGATACAAGTACATACATTGGGGAATACATTGAATGCGATTGCGAAACGTGAATTACTTATTCGGACCCCTTCTTCATAGGTCCAAAGGTTGGGTGCATCTCCGTGGATCCCGCTGAGCGCTCCCCCTCGTCACTGGAGGCTGCGATGACTTTGACACGCTTCTTGGGTGGGGGCCTATGGGGCCTGGCTTTGGACGCAGAGGGTCCAGCGGTCGAGCCGGCGCTTCCTGTCCTGGGACGTTTCAATGTATCCGCATTACCCTTCGATGCGGTGGGCGCAGCTTTGGGGGCTTGGGGAGCAGCTTTGGGCGCCGGTTTGGCGGCCGCCTTGGGCCCGGATTTGGCCTGTGAGTGATATACGCGGGCAGCAGGCTTCGGAGCGGTGGGGATGGGCGCAGCTTGGCCCGAAGCGGCTAACTTCTCAGCCTGCTCAGCCTTGTTCTTCGCCTTGGTCATCGCACCTTTGTGGGCTGAATCACTGCGGCGTTTCTTGAGCCGCTCAGCCTCTGTCAAGGTCTCCGGAGCGGGTGGAGGCGGCATGTCGTCGCGATCGTCAGCAGGAACGGAGGGCGGCCTGGTCAGAGGGCTGGATTGTTTAGAGTGGTGGGACGAGGTAGGCGCAGCGCCTTGCAGATTTTGGTCGTGCACTGTCATGTCGATATCCATATCCCGGGCGAACTCGTCCTGGAGACGCCGGGCGAGGGCCTCGCTGGCTGCATCCTGAGCCGCCTTCACCCTCTCTGGATCCGAGTCTGGCGCTCCCTCGTCCTCGTCATCGCCGTCCCGATCACTGCCATCAAACTGCTTCTGTAATTCGCGTGCGTCTGCGATATCGTCAAGTTCCCGTTGCGCCGCCTCTGCAGCGGTCTCTTTGCTTTTACCCTTATGCGAGCGGGAGATAGGCGCGTCCGGATCAGCGTCGTCACCTAGACTTGGGACCTCGCTGGCCGGATTTTCAGCACCAGGAGTTGCAACGACATCGTCGCGGGCGGGCTCCTCCTCGGGCACCGGGTTTCCTTCCACCTGCTCGTCTTGCTCCTGCTCGTCTGGATTTGAATCTTCCTCCCCCTCCTCATCCTCCGCCTCGTCCGCGTCAGATGCGATAATTGCCGCGGACTTGGGCGCGCGCTTCTTTTTCTTCGTGACGTGCGGCTCGAGGAGGGTGGCTTGGCCAGCGGCGTTCTCAGCGTCTTGTCGATACTGCGCATGCGCGCCGTCAGCGGTGGGCCGTGTGGCGTAGGTTCCGTGGTCGACCACGGAGATAGGGAAGCCATAAGCGGCCTGGAGGGATGATGGCGCTGGTGGTGCTTCATCCTCATAACACGGTTCATCGATGCCCTCCGATGCGCGCGTGAGAATGCGATGCTTGTTTAAAAGCAAAGCCTAGATAGAAATTAAATAAACGTGAGATATAGTCCATCATAATCATATAGATTTCGGTGAACGATGGAGACGTACTTTAACTAGGTTCTTGGCGGCGTCGTCAACCTCCCGCGCAACATAACTCGGATCGTCGTCTGAGTACCGCGATGTCGGCAGGATCGCGATACTGGACTTGCCGAGCATTTTCACCATTTTCGCGACTTCGTCGGAGAGAGACTTGTCGAGTATCGCGACCTCGCTGCGCTTGCGATAGATCTCGTCGGACTCGCGTTTCACGCGGGGGAAGCGGAATGCATCCCACCACACGATCGATGTGGTGCCGTCCTCGTATTCGTAGGTGATGGCGGCGGTGAGCTCCTGCGGCAGCGCCTCCAGCAGAATGTGCCGGAGCTCGCCGCCAGGGCCTTTCAGCAGGGCGCGGCGATAATCCTGCACTACGTAGTACTCGTACAGAAAGCCGGCGATCACGGTAGGGCCGGCCTGCGCCCAATCGTTGCCGCGGAGGAGTCGCCACGGATATGCGCTGTTTATGAACAAGTGCGCCCACGCCTTCTTGAATAAGGCGTGGTCCTGCCACGCAGCGAGAGGAACGGCCGGCGCTGCGTGTCCCAAGAGCGGCTTCATGGCCTGCTGCAACGCGTTAAATGCAGGGGCCCACGGCATAGGGGAGTATCCGCGCGTGATGGGATTGTCTTCTGAGTGGGTGGTGATAGTTTTGGTATCTACAGCCTTTCTGTATGCGGCGCGGCGGTCAAAGTTCAGCTTGTCCGCGAACGGTTTGATCTCAACGTCGAGCACGCGGAGAGCAGAACGGTGGCAAAACAGGAGGTCGACGAGCTGCAAATATCATTGTGAGTTCGCGTTAGATGATATCCGGAAGGTCTCACAAGAGGGATGGCGTCGGGTTGACTGCCGAAGTCAGTATTGTGCGCGAGCACATCGCAGAGCAGGATCTCTGCATAATCGCGCAGAGCCCATTTAGCCTGGGATTCCGCCCAGAAATCGATCAATCCTTCCAACCAGCGACAAAACTGTGGAGCAACGCAATGTCAGGTCGATTAGATATTATAATGATGTGGGACCTGCAACGCGCGGAAGTCGGCGCCCACCGACTTCCGCGAATCTCGACAGAATATCTGCAACCTGCGGAAGTCGGCGAGTGTCGACTTCCGCGAGTTGCGGTGCTATTCTTGATAGTACCCAGGGATCGAAATCTACGGAAGCCGGCGCTCACCGACTTCCGCAGACCCTGAGAATATTTGCGACCGTGCAAGCCTTGGGTGAAACCCAAGGCTGACGCTGCAAGATACAATAATATAAAATGTACTCACCTCTTTGATGGCATCCGGCGTGCGGCAAAACTCGCGATGTATATGAAGAAGATAGTCCAGGCAGAAGAATGGTCGAGCGGGCATGCCATTGCGGGGGGAGGCGAGGAAGCGGACCTTGGAGCGTATCTGGTCGCGCCATGTCCCAGTCGTCGCGTTGTCAGCGGCGAGCTGCAGCGTGCTCTTCAGACGCTCCACGACATCTTCAACATAAGATACCATGCGACTCGCGTATCGGGTGCTGCCCACATCGCGCAGATCAGTAGTTTGAACGGAGGGGGGGAGCGCGTGCCTAGTGTACGAATCGGCGAGAATCTGCATCACCCCATTCGAAACGAGCTCTTGACGGCGCAAGCCCGCGCCCTGGGTTGACTGCGTCGACAGCGCCTCCGAGATCGACTCATGCACTTCATCCCACGCAATCCCTGCTTTGTCAAACCAGATCTTCTTTCCCCCTGTCACGTTTCCAATACGTAGGAAGTCGCGCATAGCAAAATGGTTCTCCATTAGATCGCCAACCTCGCCGAAGGCGAATTTGCGCTTCAGCGGCGAGATCAGTAGATCGAGATCGCGTAACGAGTCCTTGAACATTTGACAGAAGAACTGGAAGGATATGTCAGTACTAGTTATGTGAGTCCAAAGTGAAACACGATATCGCGCTCACCCCCGCATGTATCTTCTGCAAGTCCCGAAGGAAAATGAGATTCAAAAAGCGTGATTGCGAAAAGGGCGGGCCGAAACGCATGATGGTGCCGAGCGTGAATGGCAAATTCGGAGAGTACAGAAGTTTGCGGATATCGGTGCGATGAGCGACCGTTGGGGACGCCCCTGCCGCGCGACGGGCGGCGGTGTAGTTCTTGTGGGGATCGGCGTGGTCCGGGTTGGCGTCGTCCGCATCGACGCCCGCCATGACGTCGAGCAGTGTTCGCTTGAGGACCTCATCCTCTTGCTGGTCGTATACGGGCTCGGTGCGATTTTGGGAGAGGTGCTGCAGAAGCTCGACGTCGAGCTTATCTGAGGACAGAGACAATCAGATCGGAAATTGTCATACACCAGATCGTAGATGATCTCCGACTTACCGTAGTCGTAGAACTCCGCGATCCACTCCCCCAGAGATTCAATGTAGGCAGCTTGCTGATCGCGGTAAGCGATCGCCTTCTTGAGCTCCTGCTCGGATGCGTTGGCACGAGTGAGCGAGGAAACATGGTTTGTGGCATCATCGAGCAGCTTCCTCAACCGCTTCAAGTACTCCTTGTGCCCCTCGCGCCTATGCCGGCCATTCGCGATTTGCACCGCGGCAGCACGGTCCTTCCAAACGATTGGCCTTAGCTTCGCCGGGAGGTCCTGCGGCCCACAGAGCGATGCCAAGTCAACCTCATGGCGGTGTACAATGACAGGAATGGCGTTCGCTGGCCTCTTGTAATGGCACCCATCATCGAAGAAGTTTTGCACAACCTTGGTGAGAGCCTGACGGTTCAGCGGACGGTCGTTCCACTTCGACAGCTCGAAAAAAGGTGAGTCAATCTTTATGAGCGCGAACCCGAGCGACGCTGCCGCACAGCCTTCATCGCGGCGCAGATTGGTGGCTTCTGCTGTGGCCGTATTGGTGGCTTGTGCAACCTTGTCGTCCTGTGGAGATGTGAGATGGCCCTCGCCAGATACATGCACGATACTCACAATATCCTTCACATAGGTTTTCTCTTTCTTCCCTCGCTTCACAGGCTCCCCCTTCACCTTCGCCGTTTTCCCTTCCTCGTCGTTCCCCTCATCTTTCGCCTTCTTCGCCTTCGCGCGCTTCGAGCCAGCTACCTTCTTGATGTGTGTGGACGGGCCAGGGCTCTTCGACATGATGGTAGCAGAGTGAGCTGATTACAATCGTCGATTCATCGATCGGTTTCTTTTCGGAGTCGGGTCGGGCCGGAGTTTGGAGCAATATCGCCGATCTAGAAACTGACGTCAGATATCCGCGGAAGTCGAACGCGTGCGACTTCCGTGCCGTCTCCAGCTCTAGCACAAATACACTGCCAACCATCATGTACGTCTGCCTGATTAGCGATCCCCGCGGAAATCGATGTGCTCCGGCTTCCGCGCATTTCGCCATATTTACAATCCAATATCGGCCATCGAATGCAAATTATCACGGAAGTCGGTGAGCTCCGGCTTCTGCGCTTTCACTACATCTTTATCCGTTCATTCACTATTATTCACAGAAGTAGGTGAGGGCCGACTTTAGCCAAATCCCAAGCACCTGCCTAATCCCGACCATCATAGCCCGCCACGACCGCGCACTTGGGATCATTCATTATCATTTCGGATCAATTATCTTTTTGGTACACCGATCTGTCGGCACCCCGGTCTCGACCATTGCAAGCTAAGTTCCCCGCTGCCCTTGCTTACTTGTTCTCACATCAAGGTCGCCGCACTTGCGTCATTGGTGATACGGTGCGTATCTCGTGTTCGCCGACCCATCACATTGGTCTGGTGCTACTCTCCACCGTGCCTGTTTCATCAGCGTTTGGTTCATTTGCGCTGTCCTTCAATCGGCTGTTAATCGTCGCGCGTGCCGCCCACAAAAACCTAATTAATTGTATATCATACCTTGACTTCATTTCCCTCCCTCCTGTTTTTCTGCCTCACGTTCTAACTTGCCCATAGCAAAACTTTGCGTTCTGTATCTCAATCTTTCTTGAAATGTCTTCAGAATTCGTGGACCCAGATTTGCGAATCCTCCCTCACCTCCCAGCGCCTCCGGCCCTCAGTGACGATGACTCCGACGAGCATGATGAATACGACGACGTTCCACGCACCAGGTTCTTCTGCATTTCAGTTGTCATCTTGTTCTTAATACTGACGGCTTTGCCAAAGAGACGTGGAAATCCGCCCGGCTCCTCTCATTCTTGGCGAGGTCCCCGACGCCCTACTCGCTGACGATGCTGCTCTCCAACGACGCATTGTGGATTCCATGCGGGACACTGCCGGTGATCCTGAGCGATCGTCCACTCGTTACGAAGACCTGCCTGTCAGGAAGGTACCATTGTCCAAGTACCACGAGATAATGGAGACCAACAACGTTCCTGCTGCGTTCAAACTCCTCCGTTCCCGTAACGAGATCTTTGTCGATGAGAAGTACTCCTACGACCCCAAAGATCGTGACCTCGCTTATGATGCTACTCAGCATCATCTCGACTTTTTGATGGTGCTCAGCAGCCGTATCGGCTTCGACGCTTTCCTTCCCAACTCTCCTAACGACCTCACGTTCATCTTCAACCTAGACTTGCACCAGCCTCATCGCCCTCTCAAAATGAAGCACTGTGATCTCGGCTTTCCGATCGACCGCAATGCCCTATATGTCGGTCGTTCTCGGGGGAAGGACCTGATTTATCTAGTTATGGCTCCCAATTCATTTCTAAACGACGTCGAGGCCGAAGACGACGCCCCTCCAGATCCCGACCCTCAGTTGCCGAGTGGGCGAGTGCGCACAAACATGTCTGGCCAGCATTATTTTATGCTGGTCATGTTCATGGCCCATGTCTTTCAAAAGCGGTTCCCTCGTCGCGACATATACTGTGATTCGCAATACCCGGATGTTCATCGCAATGCCTGGCGGAATGTCCGCAACTCCACAAACATTCTGTAAGTCCTACACTTGCCCTTATTGCTTCGCATCCTTCTCGCCCAACGTGGCGCTGACATGTCATGGGGTTCCATAGTGACCAGCCTCACCGTGAACTTTCCCATCGCGATCTCAAATTATACAGCAAGACCTTCCGATCGGAGTGGCCTGCTTGGGTTGAAGATGCCCCTGACGACTGGAAAGACGACTCGTTCATCACCCAAAACTCCCCAATCTCACTCATGATTCGATATGGTCAAGATGACCTCATCGCCGATCCTACCACGGTGGCCGAGGACGCCGCCTCCTTCGACTTGGAACGTGACACTCGCTTTTGCCGCACTATGTGGGTGGCTTTAGCCACACGTCTCACGTGCGTCTATTTCCATTCCCCTGTTCACCCCTTGCCATTCTGACTTTGAGGTGCGTCAGTGCAAAGAAGGTGGACCGTTGGCAGACCATACCAAACTATCGTCTGAACGAGCGCGGCCCTCTCTATGATCGTTTGGACACGGTGGATCGTGACCCCGTTGTCCTCGATGACCTTGACCTGCTCGACGATGATGGCGATGAGATCCCCGTTTTCACAAACGACGGGCGCCAGGTCCCTCGACGCATTCCACTCTCTAAACCCAGCCGTCGTCCTTGTCCTATCTTGGTGGACTTCACTAACGCTCGCGATCTTTTCGAGGACCCCCGTGATAGCGACTTCGTGCAAGAGCTCGATGCGTCCCCTCCCCCACATGTCACAGTGAACGCTTTTCGGCAAGCGTTTCTCCACTCCGTCGGGCACCTCCAGGTCAACACAGTGCCTTTTCCTATGGTGCCTCTCATCGCGAATATTAACGCTGCAGTGGCTATTGATGCGGCCCCTGGGCGTGATGAAGACGACCTTGACTCCGATGATGAGGATCATGTACCTCTCCCGCTCTCTGCGGTGACAGGTGTCGATTGTCAAATGTACAATTCCGTCATGCACCGCGTTCGGGGCACTGCGAAGACTCATGATGCGCAGCGCGGGGATGTCACGGCCGCTTTCGCTGGGTCATATGGCGAGGGGGCTACGCAAAAACGCAAAGCTACTCGATTGCGCGATGCGTGCAACAATCGCCTGCCCCACGATAATTTCAGCTTGTTAATCGAACATGACGACTTGGATACCAGTTTGCGAATGGAATGTGTCCATCGTATCGACCTCACCATGCTCCGTCCAGAACGTCGTGGAGGAAAGTATGTACATTTCAACATTAATGACACGATAGATATTCTGATGCAATGTCTAACCCTTTGCCAACGCTTCCAGCTGCATTTATCTCTATATTATTGTACCTCTCACCGGCACTTGGACCGAACCACGGATGTTTGCATATCTCAAAGACCACCTTGTCGTCATGCGCCCAAATGTGAGTCTACCGTTCCCTTCACATCGCCTTCTGGTCAGTGCCGACTGTGCCCCTTCTGATTCATATGTTTCGTTACTAGGTTTATCCTCAGTGTATGGAGTGGACGACGTTCCCAATCACAACGTCCATTGACAGACTCTGGGATAGCCAGCAGACGATACTGGAGGATGGACGTCGCATTCTCCCTTACATCGTGGAGCTCACATCCGTCCTTGAGAGAACCCTCAATGTTGCACATACGGGCAACATCGGTGTTATCGCCACAACTCTCATGGACCGCCTCTACGTCGGGCGCTCGCTCGTGGATCACGGTTCCCCCACATTTCATGAGTGTGTCAAAATAGGCTCGTCATCGCAAGATATATGGCACGTTCCCGACATTCTATGGCCTCGACACTCTGATACGAGGGAGCCATTGACTGCTTCAAGGCGGTCCCAGATCTTCAACTATGGCGTTGACCAGTGGGAGGTAAGTTTCTTACATTTCAAGCCGGCGTGCGGATATCGAAACACATCGACTTCCTTGGCGCGTCCCACTCTAGCTCATTGACCGTATCTGACGGATATCGGCGTGTCCCGATTTCCGCGCGTTTCGCGATTGTTGGGGTATCTATCACATGTGCCAACACACCCCCATCCGCCCTATCTAACGGATATCGGCGTGTTTCGACTTCCGGGGATTTATTTGTCCCGGCGGTGTCATTGATTACGCGGATATCGATGGTCATCGACTTCCGCAGTAGGGCACATATTCCACTCTCTAATGGCTTCATGGTATGTGCATCGATCTGACATATACCTCAGACATATTCTGCTATTTTCCGTATGCAATTCCTCTCTGTGAGCATGCGGAAAGACTGGCATCCCAGGCTGAAGGATTGGACCCGCCGAGCCTTGCTAGCTGCGAACATTGCGGTCACGGCGTATACAGCCGACGTACAGTCTAACATATGCTCATTGGTTCAGCCGGTAATCGATGAGGGTCTTTCTTCAATCGATCCGGAGGAGGTCGAGGTCGCACGCCAGCGGAAACACTTCCTGGCTAAATGGATGCGCGCTGACTTCCCACTCAGCTATGGTGAACACATATATCCTGCACTGCTGCGATCGCTCGCTGCCCCTGGTGATGTACCTGCCTTGGCGTGGGGAAACAAGAAGTCCATGTCAACACTGGAGTTGGCAGCGCTCGTCTGCGACATGGTGCGCACCGTCAGGCCACTTTCGCTGCGGGCGCCCCTCATCGCGAAGTCCCGATCTTTAACAATATTTCGTGTCGCTATCCCCTACATCTTTGCCCAGGCCAAATCCAATGGCGCTCCTGATGCTGCCGCTTTCGCCACATATGCCCTCGCGCAAATATTCGATGAACAACATGTCGCACATGTACCCTGGTCCGCCCCTCAAGCGCCTGATGCTGTCGGGCGGCCGGCGAGGAAGGTCGACTTCTCCTTTTGGCGCAGAACCAGCAAGAGCGAGGAGGTGGGGCACCGTGCTTTGATGAGGGTGGTGGATGCACAGGAGCACATTGCATTGTCCGATCTGCAGCTAACCCAAGAGAGAGCCCTTCGGGATGCGAAAGCTGATTGGGCCATACACCCTATGACTATAGGCGAGCTGCCGAGTATTCTGCAGAAGGTCGTTCTCCCTACCGACTTCAATCGCGCTCATGCTTCACTTTCTCCCGATGACGGTTACATCTCTGATACATATGACTGGCTGTTCACCCACTATGATGGTGCCAAACCCGTACATCGGTTCGCTCTACTTGTCTCCCATATGTTTTCACGCATGGCGCCCAACCTCGGACACCCCCCAAAACCTCCCGCCGTCCGGATTTTGCGAGGGAAGTCTGTGGAACTCACAGCCGCTGTCAGGCGTTCTCCCTGGACATTCGAGCCTCGGCGTGGAGTGACGGCCACTGAGCCATTCATCACGATGCTGACCACCACCATTATCGCATTGTCGGATGATACATCCCCTCTCAGGCGTTACATGAGAAAGAACGGAAATAGTCTAGGCGCTTGGTCAAGTAAACACGGTGCGCCCTCATTCTTTCACGACATATCTGACGTGTCCTGACATTCTGCTCAACATTCAGGAAACAAGCTCATCAATGCGTTCAATCTCGTGCGCATCGGTGTGGCGGTTGCCCATGCTCCCGCCATTTACAACTCGCCAAAATATGGGTACAGTGATTCCTGGACGATGAAGCCCGCGCATGAACTGGCCTCTTTCGCGGAGAGATTCCTGGTCCTCATGAAGGCAACCCCATTTGGGCCGTATGAAGCAACCAAATTCGTGTTCGGCACAGCTGCTGCTGATTCTCTCGCTACTGACTCATTTACCGGTACCGCCCAGTACCCTGCCCCACGTCCTCTACAGCAGCCACCATCTAAGCGAGCACGCACCTCTACCAGCGACGCCGATGATGAGATTCAAGATCGAGACACCTGGCCTCCCCCGAGCAAGCGTGGCCGTCAAAGTCGCTGAAATTATATAATGTTTTGCCTCCTCACATGATGTTGCGATTGATGTGCCATTATTGAATCATTGATAGGCGTGTTATCCAGCTGTAACAATACAATTCCTGTAATATCATATAACAGCATCCTCTCCACAGTGCTTTTCATATCGCCAAAATATCACCTGATATCCGCAATCTTGCTAAACCCAGGTCACAGTGACTTGCGTGCAATCTTGCATATTATCAGTGAGGATTGTGTCATGCATATTATTGATGAGATGCAGCAGATATATGATACCACCAATATTGTAAGAGATGTCCCCAATCTGGCTAAACCCGGGTTGCAGTGATTTCCGTGAAATATAGCACTTCGGTCAGAATTGTGACATGCATATCAATGAGGTGCTGCACATATAATATCGCTTTACTCGGGTCACACCTGTTTCAGCGAAATACGACCTATGCCTGCTAATTGGAGTGTATCTCTTCACCCCAACGCACAATGATTGCATAGATATGGGCGCCCAATATCCTGCTAAAGCCGTATCTCGTCGATTTCCGTGCTTTATGGCATGGTGGAAAAGTAGTGAATCTATTTCGATCACGCAATGCATTGCGCTAAACCCGGATCGCTCCGACGGCCGTGAGATGTATAGCATTGTGTACTGCTAATTGCCGCGGGTCTGTCTCGGATTCAGCTACTACAGCCGTCTCGCCGCCACTATCTTGAGGTCACCTGCGCTTGTCACTCCACAACCCTGGGTCAGATAATGTAGGTGCCATACTAAACACTTGAATGTATGGCTGGGGGTGCGGGGATGGTGCTGTGTATGGTTATGGAACTTCCCTCGCTTCTTACATGGATCTTAACTTGATCCTCAAAGATAACTTGCATGCGGAAACATCTAGTCACTATGTCACTCTGTAAGCTTGTGGCTACATAACTCCGGGACATTGGCAAATTCAGTTACTGCTTGACAAGCTCTCTGTGCTCAAGACAAGCAGAGCACATCTCTCTCAGCATTTTAAAGCCAGAAAGTGTTTCCATATGATGAAGGACTATCAAAAATCCATTTAACTTCAAATCACCAAAGCCATGTCCCGATAATCCATGCATAGGATACGGTGTTAGTGTAAGTTCCCTTGTGAGGTACCCCGGGCAACACATGATCGTGGATTCCCAAAATGGCGCTCAATTGTGTTTTCAGTGCCACTGCGCTATTGCACTGGGCTGAACCACAAACTCACCCCAAAACATGATCTGCTTTCATTCTAGTGCTGCTGTAGTTCACTATATATATTAAACGGCAGAATGGGCACCTGTTCTCGTCACACGTCGCCCAGGTGAGTGATTCTCGTCACATTCACAAGACAAGATTCATGCATTATCACACTTTACCATCACACTTTACGTGACGGGAAGTCAATACTGGTATGTTCCAACATCAGTTGTCTCAGTGATCACTGGGTTAAGATCAATCGACACCAGTGCAACATTGAAATGATCACGTTAAATTCATCCAGACCAATTTACTGTCATTCAGTGTGTGCACTGAACTTAGTGCAGCTTCAACCACAAGTGGCCCACGGTATTTAATTTGGGCCAGGCCAATTTAACGTCAGTTTCGATTTAATTGTGCAAGTGATATATATTATAAGCAACCAATGTCTTATAGTTAGCATCCCAGGATGTACCACACAGTATCCAATGCCAGTCTTGTTACGTAATAGTGAACATCAGCCAAGGACCAACCCAAGTCACCGGGCTAACATCAAAAATGTCGGTCACTCAATAAATTGTGTCAAGTCAGAGTCAGCAACCAAGTCAGTACACATGTACACTCCACGAAATGTGACCGGTTACCGAGTAATTAGTGGCTCAGTCAAGAACAATACAAGACCCACAACCATTCACGCAACTACCATTGCCGACCGAGTACATGTCAGGCAGGTCAGCTACAGCAGTGTCCAAGTCAATATTGTACAACCCATCAGTGCACACGTCAAAAACGTCGGTCACAAAGTCAGCACACCTAGTAGAAGTCAAGTGAGCACAAAGAACAATACAAGCCCAACAATCATAGGCCAAGTCAGCAACAAGCAGTGACCCAGTCAATAACCGGTACCAACCGATATGCGAAGCAGTGCAGAACTCAAACCGATACCAAGTGCATCACATTGATCACGGTAGTGTACAAGTCAACAATAATTTAGTGACAACCCACCAGTGCACAAGTGAAAAATGTCGGACACAAAGTCAGGCCACCCAACACCAGACCACTCGGCACAAACAGCACAAGCCAAACAGCACAACACAAAAACGTCGGTCACAAGTCAAGACCACATAGCACAGAGTCAGTGCCAGTAACGGTAAGATCAGAGTCAACAAATCAGTGAGCATTGTCCAGCCAAGTGCGGTGCAGAACCAGTCACCACAATATAGGCAAGTACCCAGTCCAAGTCAGTACGGTGAACCGAAACATGTCAGTCAGTGTAGTCAACATCAGTGTAATACAAGTCAGGCCAAGTACCAGCCCAGCGTAGGGCAAGTCCAGGTCAGATGTGTAAAGCGGTGACCACGTCAGTCACAAATATGTCAGTGAGTGCAGTACAAGTCAGTGCAAGTACCAGGACAGTGTAGGCCCAGTGACGGTAACTGGTGGCAGTCAACAAGTCAGTGCAAGTACAAGAATCAGTGGATAAATTAGTGACCGTAATACAGACCGGTGTAAGACCGGTGGTTACAAGTACAAGGTACAAGGCCAGTGCAGGACAAGTGTGAGTCAGAAAGCAAGTGACCGGTAGAAGTAAATGCGGTGAGCAAGTAAGTCAAGTCAGAGTAGTCAACACAAGGGTAAGCACGGTCAGTGTAGCACAATGCGAGTTAACCGTAGCAGTACCGAGTGTGTAAGTCAGTGCAAGTAACCGTGGTACAGAGTGAGTACCCGTACAAGGCAGTAGTCACAGAAGTGTCAATCAGTGTAAGGGCAATCGTGTCAGTAACCGTAGTAGAGTCAGTGTAAGGGGTAACCGTGGTGTCAGAGGGTAAGTGGCTATATATATTAAACGGCGTAATGACTATCTATTACGGATTCTGAGTCATTACTGGACCATTTACTGACCGCATCACAAACTCAGTTCCCATTTACCTGCCAACTTTCAGCCGGTCAGTAATGACTCAACTTGGGTCAGTAATCATTCAGCTCCGGTCAGTAATCACTCATCAAGAAGTGTATAAATTTTCATATCCAAAATTTTATACAGTAACGACTCAACTCCGGTCAGTAATGACTCAACTTGGGTCAGTAATGACTCAACTTCGGTCTTGCATGAAATTTATTA
>KV417723.1:41519-120481 GCA_001630335.1 Athelia psychrophila
ATCATCAAGTTCAGTACTGCCCGGCCGTGTTCGGCCGTGCTCATACAGAGCCTAGTTGGCACCAGGAGGCCACTATGACGGTGGCCATAACCCGCAGTGGATTGTGGCAGGGTCTCTGTCCCCAATCCTGAGGCCTATATAATCTAGACTGCAATAATCTCACATTCTGTATCTTTCGGTTCTCATCCTTCAACACACACTCATCCTACTGCATTAATACTTCTTAAGTATCATGCTCTTCTCTATTTTGGCTTCCATCTCCCTGCTTGTGGCCTCCGCCACCGCCTCGCCGACTCCAGTCGTCGCGGCCCGCGCAGCGACCACGAAGGTCTACATGCGCATTGAAGGCCCTACCAAGACGATCTACGAGCAGACTATAAACCCAACGGTCGAGAACACCCTCACCAACAATGGCAATACCGCCACATGTGAGTCGGCAATTATCTACGCAATTTAATTGGTCATTAAACAGTTTCATCACAGGCAACGGTACGCCAAAGACTGCGGCAGGCGTTACTAGTCTCGTCGCGCTGCAGGAGACCGGCCAATACTTTGAGGCAAATGTACGACCTCTAGCCAGTTGTCATTTTCTCCCGCTAACTTTTCATTGACAGTTCAATGGCACGACTTTCGGAGACATCACCAAGCTCAACGGCACCAGCAACTCAGGTGCCAGCCAGTGGGGCTCCATCTTCAACAATGCCGCAAACGGTGGGGTAAACGGTGGTGGTCTTATCCTGCAAGGAAATGGCGATGGCACCGTGAGTCTTGTCATCCTAGCTCGCCCTCGTTCGCAATGAGCTAATACGAATGAATTTCCAGGACACGGAGTACGATGATTTCTGCTACGAGACCATCTCCTAGTGGCCAGCACTTCCTCTTCGCTTACTTTGGGGACTTCGATGACACCAACTTCTTGATCATGAGCGGCCCCGCGACTGCCAAAGTCGGAAGCACAGTCGAATGTACGTCCGCTCTCCGTTTTCCCACCTGCCCTTACTCACTCCGCCCTTTTTTCCTGCTCAGACACCATCCCCTTTGCTCCGGACGGCACCTACCTCAACGACCTGTCGGTCGACACCACAACCGGCCAGACCGTCTCCGGCGAGTACACCGGCGGCGATAGCTCGACTTCGAGCATTCCGATCACGTTCACCAAGGCGGGCACGTACAACATGAAGGCGCACTGCCCCTCCGGATCTGCTTGTGTCAGGTCCAACCACGTAGTGACTGTCGTGTCATAAGCGCAGGGCACAGGGCTTTTAATCGGACTATTGCTTTCTGCATCGGAAAATATTAATATTAATTACTTTTACATCGGATAGTCATTGGAATAGGGTCATTGTTATTGCGATGGCTATATTTAATATTTATACACATGTCATTCCTAACACAGAGCATGCTTTTCCAACCAACCTCGAAGTGTAATCCGGGTCATTCATTTATAATACCTCAGCGGTTCCCGGAGCTTGGTAAAATTTACTGAAGGTAGTCTTCGTATATGCCAACCCCCTCGGCGTGGTCATTTACTGTCCGCCAAATGTCTCTATTCAGGATGGAAGTGTCTTCCATGCCCACCCGGGGCTTTTGCAGACGTCCTCTTGCGTCATTCCTAGAAAGAACCATTTGGAGAGCCTCCTCTCCTTGCATATAACTCGGAAGCGATAGGGTCTGCAAATTAGGCCAATACGCTGGGAAAGAAACCCCAGAGGCATTGACCTCACTGGTGACAAAGATGGGTTGAAGGTAACGAAGCATACGACTAGCATATTTGAGATGCGTGATGTGCAGGCATCCCATCGCCAGCTTGATTATGGAGGCAGAGTTGCGGATAAAGTCGAAAGTGATAACGAGGCAACGAAGTGCTGGGAAATGAGCAGGTGGCAACGGTTTAGAAAAGTCTTGGTCTCGAAGGAACGGTGTTTCCAATAATGGCGCGCTCAGCGCTTGGAGAAATGTTGAAAGATGACCTCGCGCCATTATATCCTGGATGTGTATTGATAGCGATACAAGATGGGACAGGACGATGGGAGACTTTAGCTGGAACACCTCATCGCCCAGCAGTAAGCTCTCGCGCCTCGGATGGATAGTTTGGGAGTGTGGTGTAGTGTGTGGAAACCATCAAGTTCGGCAAAAGACATCGTTGTGACCGACTACAACGTTTGCAGAGGTCATAGCAGCGACTGCAGGAGCATTACGATCACGTACACCAAGGCAGGCACGTACAGCATGAAGGCGCGACCGCCCCACAGCATCTGCTAGTGTCAGGTCCAACAAAGTACTGAATGACCTGTCATAAGCACAGGGCACAGGTGCAGTGAATGCAGAAAAGGCGCTTTCTGCACCGAAAATAATTCAGTTACTTGAACAGCTGTCCTGGAAGATTCAACAGGTGATAGAGATGCGACATACTCGCAATATGGGGACAATCATGGCCTTTCGGTATAGGACTCCGCATCCGTTTCCTGCACGCAGAGACTAAGGTTGAAAGACATGGTCTTTGACCTTTCAAGGTACGCTTCCATCCGATGCAGCCGCGTTTGGTTAGTTGGTTGTGCGGCGGATTCTGGACCAAAGCTTGGGGGCGTTCCTAGGGCAACTTGTCGCCAATGTGTCGACGCATGGGAGACACACCTTTCAGAGCGACCCACGAAGAGTACCTCCTCTGAGGCATGCAATGTCTCAAAGATGTCCGCTAAGACTTCGTTCGGAAGCGAGGCGATGGGGGGGGCCTGGTTCACGACCGTGATGTACTTGATTTGAAGGATTTTTAGGGCTACGCCCAGTTCTGCGAGTTTCGAAAGAAGATGCAATCCAGTGTTTAAGATAAGTGGAAAGTGGTTCCGAGTCATTGAAAGGTAGAAGCCTAGGCCTAAGAGGGCCCCCCGAATGTGAAGATTATCCTCAACCTTTACTTTGTTGAGTCTGGTTAGCGAGACAAAGCGGTGTATTTGGGGGGTTGAATTTGTTATTCTCCTTATATAGCCGCACAGTTGAGAGAGATGGTAGAGTTGAGCAGGTGATGTATTATGACGTAACGCAAAGAACAAGCGCCCTTGGCATCAGTAGTGCTGCATGCTCAGGCACAAGCATGAGCACTGCCTTTTGCGGCCCTGAATGTTGATCACAAATACTTGATGCCGAAAACCCAATAATGGGCAACACACTGCACAATTGCCGTGCCTCTTTTCCGACCTACCATCATGGCATCTTGGACAATCGCCGCGTTGACACTCGTTTCTCTGCTTGCTGTTGAGCCTGTTCAATCGACGAACATCTCATGTCTACCTGACTATGTTTGGATGGGTGAGTTTGGCGTTGTAGGACGCGTCTGACGGTCGTCTGATACCTCCTTCTAGAAAACAGCTTAGGGCAGAACCCCTGCACGATGGCCACCATTGCTCAAGATGCTTGTGGAGGAAGTGCGTGTATGACACTGCTATGTTGCGAGGCTTGCTGACAATCATCGTAGCTTGGAACATTCTCCCCTTTCCACCTCCCGTAAGTACAGTTGGCTGCACATCTGTTCTTAATCTCTGATCCATTTTCCCCTTTAGGCTCAGGCAGCTGGCTACTATTATCCTGGATCGACTGATGCCAGTAAAAGTACTTGCATGTGGTAAGCGCCCTCGCACATTGAAAGATTCACCGGTTACGACGCTGACGGGCAACTGAAGCTCTACAGTTACCTATTCCGTGAGCGCCCACGCCAAGGCTCACTGGTTACGATGCTGATGAATCGCCAAAGTTATTCAGCGCTTGTGGCATATGCCAGAATGGATCATTCGCTACGTGAGTCGCCCCTGTATCACTCACAGCAGTCGATCTCAAATTGGAATCACAGATGGCCCCAATGGACCACCAACTGTACAGGCATAGCTCTCAGTTTATCTACGTGAGTCACTACGCCGACGAAGCGGCTACCCAATGCTTACCGACTCGACGAACAGCTTCCCCGATCCCATCCCAGCGAACACAACCTTCCCAGCGTGGGCGTACCTGAATGGTCAGTCTGCCATCTGCCATCCATCCTGCCAAACCTAAACAGTATTCTATAGCAACGGGGGGATTCAATGTAGCTGCTGCACAAGCGGACGATAGTGCGTCTCTAACTCAATATGCAAGAGACCGTTCTGATATATATATATATTACAGGAGCCCCCGAATCCTCACCCATCCCACAAAGCACAGCCGCACCTTCGACAAGCGCGTCCGCATCCTCGGCAAGCTCCACATCGTCTGCGCCCAGCAGCAGCCCCTCCGCTGCAGGCAACTCGTCGACTCACAAGTCTAACACGGGCGCAATCGCAGGGGGTGTAATTGGAGGTTTAGCTTTCGTCGCAGCACTGGCGGCCCTCGCCGTCTACCTCCTTCGCCGTCGGAGCCAGACGCACACTGCGCCGTCGGATACTTATTACGGCGCCGTACCGCAGAACGCACCGCCTATGAGCCAGCACACGCACACGCTGTCACAACCCCAGCCCATGTACAAACCATATGTACGTTTCCCTGGTCTATACATTTCGATGTACTCTGACGCGTTGATTCAGGACCCTTCCGACCCGAGCACCTTCCCTGAATCGGCACCGACACCGACTGTTCAAACCACGAGCTCAGGCCTCCAATCAGCGGAGCAGCCTGGTGCCTATCGCGGCGTGCCGGAAGTTTGAGACCGCTGGATGGCTGGCTGGTCTGTGCTTGAAGGGCCGGTGCTAGCCCTGCAGTAACATATCGCGACTTGGATCCACAAGGACTACATTGCTTTTCGTCATCAACCCGTCTTGCTATTTAACATTTGCTTTTAACGAATATAACCTTTGACCATCTTTGAACATGATATGTAGCTCCCTTCTGACCACATTTCGCACACCGCTACACCAGTTGCACATCTAGTAACGAAACTGCAATGCTGGAGCATGAGAAGGGGGACACTATGCTCGCAGTTGTGGCGGTCATCATTCGGTGTCCGCCGCCGTAACTATTTTGACAGTATGGAGAGCGGGTGGGGAGTGGGTGTCGGTGTGCTACGAGTTGGGTGTCCCGGGGGCGGGCTTCAAGGTGGTATATTATAGATCTGAATACGAGGGGGTTTCTTCAATGAGAGGTATGGCCGGGATATATGTGGGCTTAGGTCTGCTATTTTGTTTGAAATTTTTGAGATGATTCGGTACTTTCATAATGCTATGGGCAACCACAGCGGTGAAAACGCGTATTTATTGATTCACATTGCATACTGGTTGTCATTGGCCTGCGAAATGTGAGCAATGAATTGATTGATTCGAATCCATGATGCTGACCATGGTCGGATAGTGAATTGAAGTTTGAAATGTGGACTTGCAACCACAAGAGCTAGCCATGGAAGCGAATGTTATACATATACGCAATATAAAGGAATTCAAACTACCCCCACCCACCAGCTGTTGTGCTGCTTAATTTTCGAATGAGCTAGCCAGCGGAAGCCTAAGCAGATGCTGAGCTCGAGTACGTAGCTCAATTGAAATTGAATTCCTGAAAGCCAAATCAAGTGGTGATAATACAATGCGTGTAGAATGGTCAAACGAAGTAAAAGAAGGGTAACAGTACAGTAGCACTCAAGAACCCTGAAGGTGACTACCGGAAGAGTGACATCCGTTCTTGCTTTTCCGCCAGGTCCCGCTGCTTCACATCGTGCTTTTCTCTGAGATCGTTCAGTCGCCTTTCTTTATCCTCTTTATCCTCCCGCTTGAGTCGCCGCTCGTCTGATTCTAATACTTTTGGTGCTTGACAGCCAGCACAAATATTGTAGGATTGATGACCATTGCTAATGCAATTCACACTAGGGGGGTAGCCAGCATACGCTCGGCAATGTGTTTGGGTGGGAGTTGGGAAAGCCGCGAATTCCGCTTGCACTGTCACGACCTGGTCCTCCAAGATCTTGATAGCATTCTCTTCGGTATCTGTGGAGCCAACGCTCAGTTTTTCAAAAGGCATTTCCAACTTGAAAATATCTCCCAGATCTTGCGAGAGATGCTTAATCTCGTAGCGCGCCTTGGCGTACCCATATGCCTGCCTCGCAGCCGAGATCTTGATGATATCCTCCACGCCCAACTTCATCCCCTCTTCGACAGTCAAAGGATCCGCGCGTGTACAGACTGCCTCATAAGCTCCGGGGAGCCAGTCCGAGATGCCGTACCGGCGTCCGAGGACGATCTTATCGACGGGAATGGCGGTTGCGGTGAGCTTGTCGATGGCGAGGAGCTGGATGCTCTCGAATCCCCATTTGGCGGCGAGGTGGAGGATCGAAGTCCATTGAGCCGTCGTCTTTTCGGTAGGGCGGCGGAAGTCGCTGGTTTATATCAGAGTGTTTAGTACACACACCCCTTGGATGGACGTCTGCGCTTACGTGGGATAAAGAATGGCGAGAAACTCGTCAAAATCGCTGCAGCTGACATCTGGCAATACGATCGGGCTCCTTTCGTCAGCTCCTTGGACACTTGCCAGGATGGGACGGAAGTAGGCAGAGTCACGCTCGAAGAAGTAGCGATGGACATTGTAGAGCACCTCTTCAATCTGTTCAGCGGAGGCGTGTAAGCATACATATGTGGGGCGATGGAGACATCAACTAACCAATAAGACCACATTCCCATCTTTGAAATAGTACTGAGAATGCCTTGTGCCTTTGGCTTCCAGTTCAATGGGCTGCTCAATATCGGTCGAGTCGATCGGCGGCGAGGCACGAGCGCTTCCATGGGACACGAGAGAGGGGCTGGGCGGAGCAGATGTGAGGATAAGACATGGTGGATGTTGGTCGTGGAAGATAAGCTACTGCCTCATGTTAAGACCTTTGAGGGCCCTAGTATACTTGCGAGCGGCTCCATTCCCGCTATGTCCAACATGGCGTGCAATCTGACGCATTCATAGCGCAGGTCGTATGTTCTGGCTGGTAACCAGAGGCGGTAGCAGTCGCAGCGAGCCAGTCTGAGAGATAGAAACTATAACATAGAAGGGGTCTAAGTAGTCTCTCAAAGGCAGAGCGCGATAGGGTGAATGGACAAGACAGTGACTATTGAACCCGCTCGACCTGTCCGACAGCCCCATGGCTTGCTGCTTTGCAGAGAAATTCTTCACGAGTTAGCTAGCTTTAGACCCCACTGCAGTGGCAAGATAGCAACCATTCTTCAAAGTTAACACCTCTACTCGACATCAGCCTTGTCTTTCTTTCTCGACTGCTGTGTCATTTCAGATCGACACAAATGCTAGACTGCTAACACTTACTCTGTTCTGCCCACCGCAATCCCTCCATGCTACTTCTCCTTCACTACATACGGTAGTGCCTGATAGTACTTTGCCGAAGTCGGCCCTTTGCAGAGACACATGGTACTTAGCCTACAGCTATGGTGTAGTACTGCCTCCCTGGGCACCATGCCAATGCACTGGCGAGACAGGCATATAATGTCTATCAACGGCTGACAAAATCGAGGAGCTGGTCGACGGTGACCCGAGATCGCAGTTTCTGCGCGATTCGCCGGCACTTATTCAAGACGTCGGGGGTGGCCTCCACCTCCAGCTTGATGTATGTCGCGGCCATCCCAATGATCACCATGTTCTCGCGACCAATTCGCATTTCGCGCTGGTGGAGAAAGTGCTGCACGTTATCGGGGAGGAGGAAGAGGGCTTTCGTTGCGAGCTTCTCATTCTTCTAATAGACGTTGGTGCTGCGCGCCCGTTGGCGAATCGTGACAGCCTTCTGGTCCGAGAGCCTTTGAGTGTGGTCTTACGCGTGTTAATATCGATGCGGCACCTGTTGCCGAGGTGCGAGTTCATCGTGAGGATATCCAAGGGCACACAAAACGCGAGATAGAGAATGCCGTTAGGCAAAGGAAACAGTCGCGCAATCTGCGGGTGGACTGAAATTGAGCAAGCATAAGGTCTGCAGAGCACTCCTTGAGAGGAGTTAGAGGATTGGATCAAGAGGTCAATGACTCACGGATTCAGGTATGCTAACGAGGAGCAGGCACCTTGTTGACTCTGTGCCATCGATTGGGCTGTGTCCAGCGCGAGGGTGCACCGCGCCGCGAGTGACTTCGAGGAGGCTGGCGCCGAGATCAGTAAACGCGATCGAGTCTGAGTCGCCCTCTTCGAAGAAAACACGCAGTCTGCCTGCCAAGCAGTCACCGGACAAGCTGACTGCTTGGCAGGCTTTATGAACCAGTCGCTCTCCGATCAACTGGGCTGTGAAAAACATAGCGGGGCGCACGGGGTCGATCGTTTGGTAGGGTGTTGACACTGAGGACAGATCAGAGCCAAGTGGTTTGCCCGCTGCTATGCGAACTTGTCCAGAGGACTTGGGCGAATTCTCCTGTTGTACGATTCCCGCGCCCGCTCATAAACTTTTCGGTGATTCAACCATGACGGCGAGATGGGTCGGAAAGATTTGCAGCAAAGAACTAGGGCAGGAAAGCCATGGAGTTCCAGGCAGGTTGCGAAAGATGAATCGGAGAGAAAGAGACATGAGTAACGTGATGCGTGACACCGAGACTGAAGTGGGGAGGGAATGCAATGCTGTGCAGCAATGCTTGTCGACAAACAGTCGACAACTTGTCGATGCAATGTCGATGCGCAATACTCAGACTGCTAATATCTTGCCGTGGCATATCATACAGTTAGTTTGCATCCCACGAAAAACTTGAAAGGCGCTCATCATGGCATCAACGCAACATCGACGTCGACATCATGACCGTCTTGCTTTCCGCATCTATCCGTGACACATATGCTTCTCGACACAATTGCCTTGGCGTCCTTGTAATTTTGGGTCTGGTTACAGTTACGTTACAGTTACCTCCCTTCTCATTTGGAGCGGGTAACCCTCGTGGGCAGGTACGGCACGGCAGGTTCTCGTTAATCCTCCCAAAAGATGGCAATTCCCTTCATGCCATGAAAATTGATAGACGCGTACTTGGACCTTCGCTTCCTGCCATATCATGTCCCTAGGATGTCTCCTCGCTATCGTCGCCGCCATACCGTCTATCCTCCTCGGTGTGACCGCCCAGCAATCAGAGGTCGTTTGCTTGGACCAGTTTGACTGGATGACCAACAGTTATGGTCAGACCCCTTGCCTGATGGCAGCTTTCGCTATGAATCAATGCGCGAATAACAGTGAGTGCCCAACAGTCACTGATACTTTTGCTGCGATTTAATGACACCTCTGGATAGATTTTGATGTACCAGTGCTACCACCTGTATGTTCATATTTCAATATGATATTTACTGACATGCCCTAATCAACCAATTATTCAAACAGTTTTCTTACTATGATGGTGAGCCAAGGCGATCGCTATTTGGACGTCTCTTGATGACATAGGGCTTTCCGTTTCAGTAGGCACGTTTGACGATGCAACCACATGCGCGTGCACATCAGTCACATACAGTCTGCTTGCTGCGTGTGGTGCATGCCAGGGTGCCACTTGGGCCAGGTAAGCTTCCTACTGGAATTTCAAATTCGATACGTGAGATAACACCATGGCTCTTAGTTGGAATCATGGCTGGAATAGGAACTGCTTGCAGTCGGTCGACATTTCAATGTGAGTGTCAACTTTCACTTTTGCGCGTCACATTACTCATTTAGGAGCAATAGATATCCCTACAACGTTCCCAACGGCACAGAATTCCCTGGCTGGGCATATTTGGACGGTAAGAGCTCTTTATCACCCATCGCGATTTGTGGATCCTTACAAAGTGGCAGTGACCGCTACGGGTAATAAATTTAACGTGGCTGCAGCCTCGGCGGACAGATGTGAGTGCATGCTGTCAATGAGTCTAACACTCAGCAATCCTTATTTAATTCACCCAGTCGCTTCTGTATCAACCCGGACTTCCGCCAGCATTCCCGCCAGCACTTCCAGCTCATCCAGCTCATCCACGATTACATCTTCGGCCTCTACCACGACCACTCTTCCTGACAGCGCTAGTTACACCAGTAGTCCGAGCCCAACCAGTACAGCTGCCAGGAAGTCCAATGTGGGCGCGATTGCGGGCGGTGCGATAGGCGGGTTGCTCGTCCTCGGTGCCCTGGCAGGATTTGTGATCTTCTTTCTCCTGCGCCGCCGTCGAAATCAGGCTGCACCCGCAAAGGGGAAACCGTTCTATACCTCCGAGATCGAGGTATATGCAGCCGGCTATCCGGGGACCGGGGCGGCTTCGCGTCCCATGAGTATGTACTCCCAACCAGGACTCCAACAGCCTCTTCGACCTTACGTGAGCTTGCTTTGCATATTTACTGACATTCGCTGTGAAGGCTAACTTGAATGGATCAGGACCCCTCGGATCCCTTGACATACCCCCAGCACGCACCGACGCCAAGCAATATTAGCGCGACGAACGCTCCTCAGATGACGCAGTCATCCAGGTCTTCCGGTTATTTGGGCCACCCGGAGGTATGACAAGAATGAGGTTGCTCGGAGTTCCGGCCAGGCCGCGAAGGATAAACACAGGCTACAGGTGGCAAATACTGAGAGACCGGGACCCAAGCGAGTCACGGTAACGTGACGCACACCCAAAACCGAAGTGCAACGCTGCCTTGCAACTGCCGTGCCGATGCCATGTTGATGCGCAATATTGAAATTCAGACTACTTCCTGCCGCCGCATGTCATCCAGCTAATTCGTAACAACCATATGTATTATATGGGCTTGCTTTCACTCGGCAACCTGATATCGGTACTCCTTTGCGAAATGCCAATCCGGTCTCATCGAGCATCCCATGGAAATGCATGATATCATGTTATGTACCGTCTTGCTTTCCCTAGCTTTCTGTGCTCAAGTCTCGCATCTATCCGGATTATGCATGACACATGTGTCTACTTCCCGACATAGTAATTGCTTTGTTCTCCGCCGCCTTCTCTTCATCCATCAGAGTCGGACTCTGATGCCTGTCTGATGATCAGACGGCATCATACGCTATCATATGGACCTACACGCACAAATTATCACGATGAGAATTTGGTAAGCCGACTAGCGTCCTTTTAATTCTGGGCCTGGTTACAGTTACATTACAGTTACCCACATCAGTGGATAATGTGTGCCCGTGCTGATTCCCCTCTCATTTGGAGCGGGTAACCCTTGCGGGCAGGTACGGCAAGGCAGGTTCTCGTTAATACTCCCAAAAGATGGAAATTCCCTTCATGCCATGAAATTTGATAGACGCGTACTTGGAGCTTCGCTTCCTGCCACACCATGTCTCTAGGATGTCTCCTCGCTATCGTCGCCGCCATACCGTCTATCCTCCTCGGTGTAACCGCCCAGCATTCAGAGGCCGTTTGCTTGGATCAGTTTGACTGGATGTTCAACAGTTATAAACAGACCCCATGCCTGATGGCAGCTTTTGCTTTGAATCAATGCACGAGTAACAGTGAGCGCACAATGGTCACTGATACTTTTGCTGCGAGTTAATGTCACCTCTGGATAGATTATGACGTTCCAGCGCTACCACTTGTATGTTCATCTCCCAATATGTTATTCACTGACACGCCCTAACCAACCAATCCTTCGCATAGAATTCTTATTATGATCGTGAGCCAAGACTACCACTATTTGGATGTCTCTTGATGACATGGGGTCTTCCATTGCAATAGCTATGCTTATCGATGCCACCACATGCGCGTGCACATCAGTCACATACAGTCTGCTTGCTGCGTGTGGTGCATGCCAAAATAACATTTGGGCTGAGTATGCTTCCTACTGGAATTTGAAACTCGATACGTGAAATGACGCCATGACTCTTAGTTGGAACACATGGAAAACGAACTGCACGCAGTCGGTTGAAAATTCATTGTGAGTGTCAACTTTGACTCTTACGCGCTACATAGTACGTTACTTATTTAGGAGCAATAGATATCCCTACAACGTTCCTAATGGCACAGAATTCCCTGGCTGGGCATATTTGGATGGTAAGAGCTTTTTATTACACATCGCGGTTTACAGATCCTTACAAAATGGCAGTGACCGCTACGGGTAATACATTCAATGTGGCTGCAGCCTCGGCGGACAGATGTAAGTGCATGCTGGCAACGAGTGTGAAGCTCGGCGAACCTTATTTAATCCATCCAGTTGCTCCTATATCAACCCAGACTTCCGCCAGCACTTCCAGCACATCTACGATGACATATTTGGCCGCCGTCACGGCCTCTCCGGCTGCCAGCGCTGGCTATACCAGCAGTCCGACCACCTCAGCTGCCAAGAAGCCTAATATGGGTGCGATTGCGGGCGGGGTAATATGCGGGTTGCTTGGCCTTGGCGCCCTGGCAGGACTTGTAATCTTCTTCCTTCTGCGTCGCCGTCGAAATCAGGCTGCGCCTACAAGGCAAGAATCGTTCTATCCTTCAGAGATCGGGCTATATGCACCCATCTATCCAGGGACTGGGGTGGCTTCGCGTCCCGTGAGTGTGGACTCCCAGCCTAGGCTCCAACAACCTTTTCGACCTTACGTGAGCTTGCATTGCATATTACTGCCATCCGCTCCGACGACTGACTTGAATGGATCAGGACCCCTCGGATCCCTCGACATACCCCCAGCAAGCAATGACTCCAAGCGATGTTAGCACGACGAACGTTCCCCAGATGGCGCAATCAAGGCGGTCTTCCGGCTACCTGGGACATCCAGAGGTATGATACGAATGAAGTTAAGAAGCTGTGGAGACTGGCGCGTATATATCCTTACTGTATGCTGGCAGTGTTTTGTATGTCACCATTCAATTTAAGAAGAGAGTCTACACATACAGGAGTTTTGCGATCCACCTCTCACTTCAACTAGACTAGAGTATATGCACTTATGTGGACAACGAGCATCCCATCTCTACTCCAGCGTATGGACCAGCATGGTTGGTTGTATTGCCTTGTAAGATGGTCAGGACGTCTCCGGTGGAGCAGAGGGGGCTGGTGTTGTCGTGACCAGGGCAATTGTCGTACACGCCACTGTCTTGGATGTGAACCTCGCCATCAGGGTGCACAAAACCTAGGAGACGAGGTGGCAAGATGGGAACGGGATCCTCTTTGTTATTCACGTGGCTGAGGTGCGCAACAGAGTCCACGTAGTCCGCGAAAGCACCATTACCAACCTACATAGATCGCGTGAGCCGACGCGACACCATGTTTATAGCGGAAGCGAACATACTCGGGGTAGACCGAACACGACAGTCTTGAATATGGTGCTATGGGGGAGGTGCAACGGCAGGTAAATTGAATCGAGGAGCGAAATAGCAGCACCCAAAGAGTGGCCAATCAGGGTCACTTTTTTAGTGGAGTAAGTTGCCATGGTGGACTGTACAGCAGCCAGAATAGTCGTTGCAGCTCTGCCAAAACGATCCAAGAAATTAGACATAGCATCACAATAAAAACAGAAAAGAAACCGACTTTTCCTGCGCAGCGAGAAAACCATTGTGTACAAGGACATCCAAGGGCACATTGGGGTAGAGATTGGACACAAGGGGCGTAAGGAAGAAGTCCAAGTCCTGAGGGATTGATTTTCGAGGTGAGCATTCTGTATCTCACTCCATCTATGAATGTGTCTTACCGTGAGAGTAGGGATGCTGTCGAATTCAAAATGGACTTTAGTTTTCGTGCATGAGTCCCATCATTCACGAGACAAAACTTACAGCAGCGAGAAATTTGTCCCTTGATGCGCCACAATCACCTCTTGCGAAGGAGGATTGTAGCCCACATAATACCGTTCCACTGCGTCCCCGTCTCCACCCACGGCAGTCGTGATGAAGTCGGAATTGCCTGCACAATTGACTAGATTTGCAATGTGAGACACGCATTGCGCAGAGCATACAATATAGAGCATACACACCTCCACACGTCCAGGATGAAACTGCGGCCGATTGGCAGTAGGCAATACTCGCGAAGTACGCGTATGTTGTGTAGGTACTGATCTGGCTTGCCGATAGAGGTGTGATGGATGTGGTGGCGTCACGCGACAGCGGTGAAGGAGCAGCCTGTACAGCGAACACGCAGGAGAGGACAGCGAAAAGAACGCATGCGGCAGCCATGGGTGGCAGGTGGGAGATGCTTCAGCCTCAACAAACTCGATCGTATATATAACACAAGCCCAAGGGGCAGGACATGTCGACACATGTCAAACAATTAATGCTTCGGCTCGGGAAAAGAAGTCAACTGTCTTGTGGATGTTGACGGGTGCAATGCGGTTGTGCCTGTAGGAGGATAAAGTATTTTGAACTATGTTGCTGCAAGGAGGTGATGAAAAACGTGTCGTTAGCTATTTCAAGATTCGCTATATGTGCGCTTCCTTGGTCGACTCACATTTAACTGTAGGGTTCCATTGGCCAAACTGTCGCCATATAGCGTGCACTGTACCCGATCAGTTCCGAGGTGAATGATTATGCTGAACAAACGTTGACGTTGAATGAACCGTCAAGGGAAAAAGCGCCGATCAGCTGGTGGTTCTGCCGCGGTTGAAGTAGACCGCCACCACCAACCGCGGTGGCTTAGCAGATCTAGCAGAGGAGGCATGTCGCAAACGACAGCCGTGCAACATCGCAGATTATCACAATAATATACAGCATTTAACCATCACCATGACACTTAAAAACGTGGTACGCGCAGGCGGTGGTCCACGCGACAATTTCGAACATAAATGGCACATAGTTGACAACTGCCTACAATTTACTGATAATTTACAAACATAATACCCCAAATTGAAATCTCAGCACCCCATCGTAACGCCGTTATACGGCCCATCGTGGTTCGACAGACTCCCGTCGGTGATATTCGGCACATCTCCCACGATGCACTGGTCGCTGCTGTTGTCCTGGCCGGGGCAGCTGGCCCACTCGCCACTGTCCTGGATATGGACCTCTCCCGCGGGGTGCACGAACCCGAGGAACTCGCCTGGGCAAATGGGGATCGGGTCCTCCATGTTGTTGATGTGCGTGAGCTTCACATTGGCGTCAACGTAGTCCGCGAACGCCTGGTTTCCCACCTGGATAATCAATGCCAGTGATTAGTACGACGGCGTTTCAGCAATATTAAAGGGTGGGGAGGGCTGCGTACTCGGGGAAGACCGTATCCGATGGTTTTGTACGTGGTCCCGGACGGGAGCCAGAGGGGCAGGTAGACAGAGGTCAGGAGGGCGATAGCAGCACCGAGCGAGTGCCCGACAACTGTCACCGCGGTGGCACCGTGGCTCGACATAGACGATTTAACAGCGGCCAAGACATCGGTAGCAGTACTGTTGGTATGCATCAGCATTGCATTGAGACATAAATGCATAAGAAACCAACTCGGCTTGCGCTTTGCCAAAGCCATTGTGGATCTCGAGGGAGGAGTCGACGCCGGGGAATAGCGTGGAGCTCAGCGCGGTGAGGAAGAAGTCGCCATCGGTGACCAGCGGTTCACTGTGCGGTCAAACGTCAATATCGATTCATGTGCCGATGCGATGAGAGCGTACATTTCCGAGGGATCGGTGCCCTGGTACGACACGATGACTTCGCTGGTTGACGGGTCATATCCGACAAACCAGTACTGCACGGCATCTCCGTCGCCTCCGGAGGCCTGCACCACAAATCCGGGGTTCGCATCACAATTGGCTGGTCATCCGAGCGAAATCAGATTACTGATCATGCAGCTGACTGAGCGAGCGAGCGAACTGACCTCCGCAAGACCAGTCGGCGGTGGCGCTCGCAGCGCAGTATCCGGCGCTGGCGAAGTGCGTGTACGGCGTGAACGCGTCGATGGCGCTTGTACCGAGGCCAGTGATGCTCTGGCGGGACAGCAGCGATGGGGCGGCTTGCGCGACGAGTGCGCCGGAAAGAGCAGCGACGATGACCGAGGAGAACATAGCTTGCGAAGACGAAGACGGAGGGGCGAGGGTGAGGTCAGTCTTCAGGCAGTAGCCAGGCTTTTATAGGCTTACGACTCGCGAGTAAGATCATGACATGACAATATGATATTACCGATAGCAGTGATTCCAATGATTTTAGATTGATTTTAGATTGATGAGCAATGCTGCGCAAGGTCACAAGAGGTCACAAGCTGGTCAAGTGCGTTGCTGGGTAAATTTAGAAGGCGTTTCGCGTGCTGCAAAGGATGCATATTGCGATGCCACACTGCTATATGTCACCGATTTACCATGATGTGGGTATGATGTGCTTCCTTTTACAGAAAAAAAGGGCGCCTTGGGTGATTCATTTTGACAGGAACTCCACCTGACGGCACATTCGGTTTGTTGCAGAAGCAGTTGTAAGATCAACGAGATAAAATATCAACCAGGTAAAAGATCCCGAAGCCACACCTTTTGTCTCAAAAGCGTTCGTCAGTCCCCTACTCATTGCAGATACAAAGTCTCTGGGCGCTACATGGTATGGAATGAGCAAGGAACGAGAATGAAGCATACACCTTAAATTGACGGGTATGATAGAGATCAAATAACTGTCATCCTGGTCGTAACGCCGCGCACGAGGTGACAGGTCATGCCCCCCAATTTTGTTAATCGCAGCAGGACCCCGGCTTAGTCTGTAGCATGTTCGATCCGAAAAAGGTCAATTTGAGGGCTTTCCGTACGCTGCCATATTGAGCGGAACCGTGTGCAAATCGGATCGATCATAGGTTTCGACGGCACTTTCGTACGCGAATTATATCGGACATGAATTGGTAAAAAGGGACAGTGTTACACTGAAAGGGCGGGTAAAAAAAATTAAACATGCTGAACGCAGATCTGCGTCAGGGCGCTCTCCAAGCCAAGGGGCGCCACAACTGGCAGACCGCTGGCCGCCGTGAATCCGTACGCGAAACGGATCGGACATATAAACACGAGGGGGTGTTGTGTACGGCGTCAAGATCGGACATCGACCAAGATTTGGCCACTGCCGTACGCGTATGGATCGAACATAGGCCTTTTTTTCGAGGGCAAACCGTGTGCAAAGGAGGCAATAAGGATCGAACATATGTGAGGATAAGCCGGGGTCCTATCGCAGCTCGGTCCACACATGCAGGGTTATCAGCCTCAACTATTAGCATTGCATAAGGGCGACATAAAGCAAAATACGTGTTCGTCTTCACGCGTTGCACAATCGACGCGGTGCTCCACGTTCGCATATTTAGACATGTACTGTTACGATCGACGCGGTTTGTTGACAGCAAAAGAACTATCAATTGCTTGGGTCAGACACCGACAGAACAGATACGGGCCCAGCTGGAGACCAGAAAGACAGAATGCAGGCTTATCTCGAGAACTGCATCACATCCACCATCATGACACGCAGCGCCGGGTTGCGCGCAGGTTCGGGCTCGGGGAAAGTACGGGTAAAACTTCGAATCCAAAAAGAAAAATGGCGGACAAATGTGGGGAAAATGACAAATATTTTGACTGGCCTTTCCATAATGTCCTTGGAGGAGGTCGCCGTCAGGCAGACTCGGAGTGTTGATAATGAACAGAAGGGCTGAGCGCCTAACTTGCCTTTTCGAATTTCGGTGGCGATCATCCGTAAACGTCGCTGCTGTCAGACACCTCACACACTGCTCTCCCTGGGCAACGCTGCTACATATCCCGCTATCCGAGTCTCTGTTATCTATTTCCTCAACTGAGTGAGGCCAGTCGCCATGTCTGCGCTGCCAGTCATTCTCCTAGCTTTCACTTCATCCGTACTCGCGCATGGACACCACGAACTGACGGAGGAGCAGGCGAACGCCCCAGTCGACTCTATCCTCTGGATCCACATCTTCCTCCAAGCCGCGGTATGGGGCGTTTTATTTCCGATCGGCATGGTCCTTGGGATGGCGAAGAGCCGGTGGCATGTCCCACTGCAGGTGAGTGGCTGCATCGCCAGTTTCTTGGGGCTTGCTTGACTTATGCTCGACTTCCGCATTAGAGCGCAGGATTTGCGCTGACTGCTGCTGGATACGTCCTGGGGCACTCCCATAAAGGGCGTGCATTCCCTGCGGGTGTGCACGGGAAAATGGCATCGATCATGTTCGTTCCCATAGCCGCCCAGCTATTTCTCGGTGTCTACCTCAAACTGCACATACACGAGCGGTCGCTGCGCCCCTGGGCGGTGCGCGCGCACGGCGTGGTGGGGAAGGCATATCCCATCATCGCGTGGACGCAGATGCTCTTTGGCGCGATTGCGTTCCGGGGCTACTGCCGCGGCGACAACCTTGGACAGTGTCTCGCGCATTATATCATGGTCAGTGCATTCGCGAAGTGCATTCATGTGCTCGTTGGTCTAAAACCCCGACCGACAACAGGGCAGCGGATTCATTGGCTATGGAACGATCATGGCAATACTGCTCATCGGCGGCGAAGCGTGGGTGCGGCGTAGTGGCCGCAGCCCGGAGTTCTGGGATTCGTGGGTTATCACCCTGTGGGGGATCGGTATGTGGCCGCTGCTCTTCCCTGTAGTTAACATCTCCTGAATGTTTCACAGTCAATACCTTCACGGAGCATCGCGGCTCAACTTGGTCCGTCAAGGACATGCAGCACAGGTGAGGGTTCCCGTATCTCGTCCATTCAGCCTGATGCTCAATCCAAAATCACTTATAGCATGCTCGGTATCCTGTGGTGGACAGGAGGCGTACTGGGGATCTACCTCTCCCGCAATAACCAACGCAACATCGTTCCCGGGGTTATGTACGTCCCTCCCCCTTTACACAAACTTAGCGAGCTAGCCCTGATCATCATCGCAGTATCATACTAACCGGCTGGGCGATGTCCGAGCACGCCCAGGCTCTGATGCTCTCCACCAAGGTGCACGGGACGTTCGGGCACACGCTGATGCTCGCCGGCTTCACGCGCATTATCGAGATCTGCTTCGTCCCCGGCCCGAAGGCGTTGGCCGAGGCGGAGGTCGACACGCAAAGCGAGCACACTTTAAACGACTCGCCGAGCGGGGCTGCAGAAGCAGCCGCCGAGACGCCGAAGATGGCGGCCGCGAGAGCGTTCCGCCATCTGCCTCCTTTCGTGAGACTGTTTTCGTCTTGCCATCGCGAGTGCTGCTGATTAGTTTTGTGCTTGTGAAGCTGCTTGTATCTGCCGGGTAAGCGTGAGATAACGATGTGCGGACGAGCAAGTGCTAACCCGAGTTTAGGCTGCTGTTTATGTCCGGTACCGACGAGGAGCTGCAATACGTCCACACAGAAGGCATGGACCACGTCACCTATCTCCTTATAATGTTCAGGTTTGCCGCACCGCCATCACCTCTCCTACCTCGCTGACATCCAAGCCGTTGCCAGCATCGCGTTCATCATATACACGCTCATTCTCTTCCTCATCAACTTGTACCTAACTAGCGGGCGGAACGCCGCATCCGCAAACACCCCCACCGACAACATCGAAATGAACCCCCGCGGATCGAAGTGGTACGCGCCTGTTCCCGCCGCAGACACGAACGAGACAGCGCATATCATCGGTGACGACGAGGAGTAGGGTTTAAATATAAAGAGAACGCGTTTTATTTGACAGGGCTTAGTAGGGTATAATCTATAACATAATACAAATGACTTTCTGCTCTTGGTCAGTGTGCTCAGTGCATACGCGTATGCCGAAGTTCGCACGCTTGGAACGCGTTGATTACGCGTTGTTACGGCGCGTGCATAGAGCCCGGCGCCACTCAGGCCTCAGTCAGTATAAACTTGTGGCCATGCCGAGTTTTAGTCTGTCACGACTTCAATCCCCCCTTCCAACGCCTGTCCTGATTCGCAGACGTTCTCATAACTTCTCGAATACTTTCAGCTAAACTCCAGCCAAACCTATAGCTAATGGCCAGTGCGTATCTATAACATAGCTGCCCCTGTCCGTGCGCTGACTAATTTTATGTGTATGTTATCAGGCCAATCCGAGTCTGTGTTAATCCTGGGTGCTACCGGTGGCACCGGCCGCTACGTCTTGGCAGAACTCTTGTCCTCTTCCCACTTCTCCAAAGTTGGAGAATACGGGCGCAGGACAACCGCTCCAGACCGGATAGTTGAAGGAGCCGACAAGCTGGAGCAAAAGACAATTGACTTCGAGAACCTTGGCGACTTATCAGGTACTTAGTACATCCTCTTGGTCAAAATGCGCACATACTGATATCAATGGTGGTTAGCGGGGAAATGGGACGTTGTTGTAATCACGTAAGTTTCACCTTTATATTAACAACTTACAAGGCATATAGACTGACCCACGTTGTAGGATGGGAACATCGAGAAAAGCTGCTGGTTCGCCGGAAGCTTTCGAAAAGATTGACAGAGAGTGAGCGAATTGATTTAGCACAAACTGACAGAGGGTTGACAAGAGCGCCTGTTGCATTTAGATATGTTATCAACGCAGCCCGCGCGGCGAAATCCCAAGACCCAAATCACAAACAGAGGCTTGTCTACCTCTCCGTGAGTGTGCCATTTATGTTCTTCCCGCATAATGACTAATTGCCTTCATCCCCAGAGCGGGGGGGCGAACGCCACTTCGCCGTTTTTGTACATGAGGTCAGCCAGTCTTCGTGTTTCACGTTGGACCATCCATTTCTGACTGCTAGGACAGGAGCAAAGGTCTGACCGAACTAGGGCTCGCGGAGCTGGGATACGGCGAGACAATCGTATTCAGACCAGGACATCTTGCAGGCCCGCGGGAAACGCCCAAGTCGGCATGGGCTCCTGCTTTGGCAATGAAGTGCGATCACCCTTGCTTGTTTATCCTTTGATGCGTACTGAAACTGTTACGCTAGATGCATCTTTGGCGGAGCGTCGTACTTTACGAACAGTATTCAAATTGAGGTGATATCCTTGTCCGCTAATTATGCTGGACACTATGACTGACTCACACTACGACGGCATTAGATGTCTACACTCGCGAAGAGTATCTCTTTGGCAGCGCAATTGGGCGCCGACCGGCTTCCTCCCGCTGCTGGAGCATGGAAGGCAGGTGGTCGTGCTCCTTTCACTCTGTTGAGCAATGCGGGAGCCCTTGCTCTGGCCAAATTCAAACAGCAGTAGGCCTTGCCGCCACCTTTCGCTTCGCCTGCGTGCGAGTCAATTTATTTAGTAGCCAGTTTGTAGCCAGCGGTGTAATGTCAAGGATATGATGATATTGTGTGCTTTGAAACACTAGAGATTCAGACATGCTAGAGGGTATTATGAGACAAAGTAGGTAACTCCGATGGGAAAGAGAGTGTGTGTGGTGCGTCGATATCAAGCCTCGACGATGGCTGCAAGTCGAGACTAAGCATATAAATCCGGAAGCGAAGTGAAAATGAGAACGAGCATGAGCGGTATATAATAGATACACGGACATCTGCGAAAAAATAATTACGAAGAGTCGATTCGATGTAATGTATGACCTTGAGAGCTTCCTGAAAGCAGAGGCAATGAACGTCGCGAAATTGAAGTGGACGGCCTGACTAGGTGGCTGTATCGAGAGATCGAGCGTCCACCAGAATCTTGCCGCATGAGGGGATCGGAGTGTTGTGGTTGCATACTGGCACTGGCGCGTTTCGTGGGAGGCTTTTTCGGTGAGTCGGCAGACACCCAAAAGGCTGGCACGCCCGACGAGGAACTGGCATAAGGATGGGATTTCTCTCCTGCGTTGGAATATAGGTCAGCGAGGGAAGCAGAACGCGAGGAGATGCACATACGGGGTGCGGTGATTCTGCGCGTGGGAGTGCTTGGGTCAAGATCGATGAAGTTCTCCTCAGCGTCGAATTCGACAGGGAGGCTTGGTACAGGTGGTGCCATTCCTTCAGCCTTTTTAATGCTCCGTTTCGAGACTCGCAGGCTCGCGTCCGAGGTTCGTCGGCTGCGCGTCTTGGCCGCAGTGAGTTTTATCGAACGACTCCGGCTATGACTTCGGCTGTGATTGCCACTGCTAGGTCCGCTGCTTCCGCCTTGCTCAGATGCTGTAAACACGCTTGGAGGAGCTGTTTTTGGCCGCTCTGGTTTTGAGAAGATCTGGGAAGATGATGCCTCCTTCTGGTCCATCAACTTCGCCTCTGCGACTTGCGCTCTCCCCACAACGCCTACCATATGCGCCGTGTGTGTGGTGACATCATCGTCTTCCCAGTTGGCATCCTCAATATCGTCCATTTCCCGAGCTATATCCTCCGCCTCCTTCCATGCCTCTTTCAATTCCGCCTCCAGTATCTCGACCCTGTCCTGCGACACCCGAAGCTCCCCCACCCGCTTCTCGTAGCTCTTGTTGATCTTACGCAATGCTATCGCCAGCGCACTGGCCCAATGCAAGTCCAGCACTTTGGCAATCTGCGCTTGCTGATCAGCTACGCGTAGAAGCTCCTCCATAAGCCTGTCGCACGCAGCGGTGGTCTCCGATAGTTGTCCTGCAAGGCTGCACACCGCGTCTGGGTCGTGTGGCACGGCAGCAGCTATTGAGTTCAAGGCCTGCAGCTGCATCGTGCGCCGGTGAACCTGGAAGCGGTATTGTGATTGTGTGGTCACTTTGAGTGTGGCCAGACGGTCCTGCTCTTCCGAAATGGTCTTATCGAGTGTTTCGATGGACAGTATGCGGATGAAGCCCTCTCGGGCAGAAAGACGGATCGCGCGCGCAACGACCTCTTGCAGCTCCGAGGAGCTGAATGTCCATTGTGCGGCCTCCAGGGGTATGCCCTTGAAGGATATGGGAACCTTCTCGAAATCCAACTGCGGCGGTGGTGTAAGAGTGACTGCTTTAGACAGGGTCTTCACCAAGACAGGTCTCGGTTCCACAGATGGAGTGGGAGGGCGACTCGTCTGAGTGCCCACATCGACGAACGTTGGCATTGCCGCATTGATAGGGGCTAGCGATTGGACAGATGGATAGTGAGATTCGGCGTAAAGGGGAGGAACACCGTCGTGTGAGAAGGGTGGTGCGACCTGCGGCAAGAACTGCGCTGGAGATATTGTCTCAAGGCGTGATAAGGAAGGTGATGGAGAGGGTGAAATGAAATGGGAAGGGGATTGTGAATTACTGATATCTACTGTCAGGCCTCTGCCAGGTTGGGGTGGGACTTGTTTGGGAATGCGAGGGCCCATAGGACGACCCCGCGGTCCTGGGCTCAGTATTCTGGTAGGGGCCTCGATAAAAGGTCGCAGTGGTGAGGTCAGGTCCTCCATCGTTGTTTCGTGAATTTGTGTCGGGTTAGATGTGAAGGGTAATGAGTGTAGGGCTTATGCCTCCCGTTCTGGCATTGGATGGACGCGGGAGAAAAGAAATGATTACAGCGCTCAAACGGGCGCTACTTTGGATTACATTGTCAGGGTTACGAACAGGCATGCGGAATCAATATTCCTTTGTTTCATGGATAGATGTCCAGATAGGACCTGAAGGCCTGATCCATCACCCTCATCTGGTCGCAGGTTCGTTATTTAAATCCTTTTGACAATTGGGCTGAAGTATATGCCTGGATTCCCCTGAGGTTTAGATCTCAGATCGGACTCGGAACGCCCTACCGTCCTTCAACTTTTGTGAGTGACAGAGCAACCAAAAAACATACGCTTGCTACTGATTTTGGTTGTGGAGGTGTCATATTAAACGACAATTGGATATTCTGTGATCATGAGCGCTCAGAGTCAGGTGGCTGCCACCGAGTTGGTTCTCCCGATAGACATTTTCTTGGATGTTTTTGGATATCTGGCTTTGCAGGATATTTTGAGCGTGCGGAAGGTATCCCATTCCTTTTCTGCTCCTTGTCAAGAAAGAAGTCTCTGATGATTCAACTGATAGACTTGCAAAGCCTTCCTCACAGCCACAAGTTCACGAAGCACTTGGCTCCGGCTTATCCACATCTATAAGTCAGAACACGATTTGCCCGTGGAATTGGAAACCCAGAATTCACTTCATTCACTATCTGAAACAACTCTCGAGCATCGTCTCCGCCGCGCAATCGAATTACGTCGAAACTGGTCTTCCCCTACGCCCTTGGCTACCCGACATGTAACCATCAAACACACCACCACCTATCCAGAACAGGTCTTTTCTTTGTCCTTTTTGCCTGGAAGAGGCGGCCGGTGGCTCCTGTCCGTTTCCGAGATTACGGGTCATGCCGATGCTTTGATTCGCTGTTGGGATTTGCAAGCTCATCCACCAGCCTGTAGTGCGTGCATGCCCCTCAGACATACCGTTGGCAGCGTTGTAGTCAACGCCGACCCCAAGGCTGAGGCTATATTTGCATTGCAAACCAGAGTGTCAGGCTATTCATTTCCTTTGATATTACACAACTCACTGATGCTATCGCAACTGCAATAGCAACGGCCACCGTGGCAACATCGAAATATTCACTATTGACTTTGGTGTTTCCAAATTTGTAAAGGATGCTTCAACGATTAGGAAGATCCATGACATTCAGAACGTCGAGCCTTTCTTGCTGCAGGGCTCTACAATTATAGTCCGGGACACGGATGGGGATATTTCTCCTTGGAACATCGATGATCTATCCGCTCCCAAAATCAAACTGCGTCGGAGGCAGGCTCCCGTACCAGACTGGGTGAGATGTGCTCCCCTTGGATTCACAGAGGAGTCTCTGAACCTGCTACAATCAAGGGCCTGCGACCGGATGCACCAGAGGCTATACTCCTCCGCCCCACGTACGCCATTATAGCATACACAACTTCAGTCGAGATCTACCCGCTGCCACAGATCCCTCAAGGAACCTCGGTAGACATTATCGTGGTACCGCTCACTCGCCATAAATGGCAATGGCCACTAAACCGTGGCTGCATGGTCGAACAAGGATACTCGCATTTACAGCACGACCCGGAAGCCACGCCACGGCCCATCGATCTGCTTATCCGATTCGGCAGCGTGCTTCCATGGCCCAGTAAGCACCGCTGACCACCGTTCGCGTTCACTGCTCAATTTAGTGCTTTCTTCTTCTTCCTTCCACGCAGTCAATATAGTGCACCATTTCGTGCTCCGCGTTAACTCAGACTACCAGCCCTCCCTGCCGGTCACAGCCATCAACATCCCGTATCTGATAACCCCGCAGCTGATGCAATCTCTCAGCTCGCCCATCCGCCTGTTTTTCTGGGCGGATATGGCGCTCGGACCATATGGCACTGCCCTGATCATAGACAGCAATCAAGACGAGTCGCAGAACGACCTGGCGCAAAGGCTCGCGGGCCAGATGCTATGCCGCTTGGGCAACGGCAGTGGCAGCGACGACGATATGCTCCTTGCAACGTCGTCTAACGCCGTGGTGTCGGAAGAGCCTGTGAACGGCTTTCCGTCAATGGCGTTTCTCGTGCGGGACCAGGACACATGGACGCGAGTGACCATGGATGAACAAGCTGGAAAGGTAGCGTTCGCGCGGGTCGATGGTGGGGTGGAGCTGCTGGAGTATATTTGAGCGTCTGATTGCGAGGATAACTGACGGCTTTTATGCAAGACGACAGACAGTGGGGGACAAATGTACAGGGTCTAGCGAAAACAAAATTTAAGTAGTAATGAACGCCATCATTCGACGATGTTGAGCTCTCGAGTTCTCGCTTTTGCAAAATCGTCCTTGTAGGTATTCCATATCCTGGTCGATGACAGTAAGCAGATGAGGGCGATGTGCTGGACGATGTGGCATACCTGGTGAGCTCCTCGATGTAGCGTTTTTGCACTTCCATGATTTCCTCCAGCGTAGGTTTATCCGTCTGTGTAACGTGCACAGGGTTGCCAACTGTCAAAGAACGTTGAGCGCGCAGAGTGGGAAATGAGAGCGGAAGCACTGACTGACTGAGACGATTCTGCGGCGATAGGGCATTAACCCCAGGTTGTCTGGAAATGGGTCAGTGCGGGCAGATATGAAGAGCGCACTGGCAGCGTACAATTCAGCAAGCCCCTCCCATGGAACAAAGGCAGTGTGAAACCGAACACGGCTTGGAATTTCTTCTGTATCGCGTAGACAGTGGTGCCCTTCTCGTTTGGCATTTGCTCGTATATCTGCAACACGCAGTTCAGAACTTGATTGGACCAAGCAAGACCAACACAGGTCCACCCACGTCATTTTCTCCGAATGAGAAAACTGGAACGAGATCGGCTCTGCGCAAGGGTCAACATCGTCCGAGAGAAGTGGAAGGAAATGATGACGCACCCATGAATCATGGCAAGCTTAATGAACCCTAGTCGCCTCCTCAAGGTCAAATCCACCGTCCCGGGCCGTGAAGCCAAGCTCTCGGCTGCACCGCCCACCACAATGGTAATAGCTGACCCCGGCCCCCCTTTCAGGATATTCGAGCACGACTTCTTGCTGACGCTACACACGCCTAAAGCTAGGATGATGTCACGGTATATGGGTATCTGGAAATTGGACGCGAGAGTGAGGAGGTGGGGGCGGATCCCAGGGAAAGCCTTTGAAAAGCCGGTCGCTGGATGGGCCATGAGCATCAAGAGTTAGAGGCGAAACTCGCGAGGAAATGGCACCTTCTGTGGCAAATGTAGCAACCGCACCCCTGGAGAAACATTTAGATGGCGTCAGGCGCTGGAAATGGCTGCGCTTACATGCCGATGATACCTGACAGGAATTAGCACGACTGGGGGTTTCAGATAGTACTCGGATGCACACCATGTGGATGATAACCAAACAGATATGGTCTGTCAGCTGGCAGGTCGCATTCCTATTGACCGAAGTTCAGCAGCGATCGCTCCTACAAGCCATGCTTACCGACCTTTTTAAGACTTCACAAACGGGTGAGTGAGCGGAATAGGTATAGGGAAGGACAGGCACACTCACGACGCGGGGTAATAATCTGCAAAGTAGGTCCAGCATCTCATTGATCGAAACCATTGGCTGGGCCTGCCTCCATGGTCGGGGCTGCGGTCGATAAGGTGGATCCAGACAAGGTACGCAACAAGGAGTGGCCAGAGCGGCGGTATAGACCTGAATGAAGAGCTGCAATGAATACGACGCGTCGAGCACATTCTCGTTCACTGACCATAGGAACAAGAATGCCACGACCATGAGTGGCATCAGGGTGGACCAAACGGCCACGGCCAGCATTTGCAATCTTCGCTTCCTAGGGATCTTCAACGGCACGAAACTGAATGGGGACGCGACAGACGTCCGTCGATCAGTGAAGGGTAACCATTTGGACAAGGTGGTCTCAGCTCAACTCGATGCTGGCTTGCATTGCGACGACTGGCCTCAGGGGTGTCACGGAGAGTTGGGACAACCGTTCCTTTAACGACGAGGACGAGAGGGTCCTGGACGCCTCCGAGAGGACGCTCCTTGGTTCCATGATAGAGTTAGAGGCAGAGGGAGCGGTATGGTCCATCTGGGGCGCCCTTTATATTTGTACCCCGCAAGTCCTGGCGGTTGCGGTGCGAGGTGACAACGTCCGTTGACCTGGACTCTGGAGCTCGGTCCACTGTCCAGTGCGGTACATTAATATTCACGTGCATCACAATCGAAATTCCCAACTCATGTAGCCCCCGCAAAAGGGGAATGAGTCTTTTGAATTGTGTCTAGAGTACAAGCGCGACGGCAGAACGTATTCTACCAGTATGAGATAGAAACCGCGGCCATGATGAGTGGAAAGATGAATATGGAGTCCGCGACGATCAAGCATACAGATCATCGTCTGCTGTATCATCTGCAAACCCTGTGTTGCCAGACGCTGTGGGCGCAGGCGCGGCACCTCCTTCGGGGGCGGTCCCCTCAGGGAACTTGAAGTTGTTTCCGAATCCACGCGACTGCTGGAGATTCTGTTGGGGAACACCATCAGATAAGGGTGCCACCCAAGACATCGCTAGCCGAAGGAACGTACCTGGGAGAACATCTCGTATCTTCTTATATCCTGATCAGATACCGAACGACGGGCGTACTTCATAGCTTCCTCAAAGTGCTCCCTAAATTCCATTTAGAATCAGCGTCCGTCCGGCAAAAATAACGCAGAAGATTGGAACTGACTTCGTGATTTGGGGGACAGGGTCATCCTCCTCCACGTCCTCCTCCATCTTGGTGTCATCGCCGTCAGCGGCCTCCTTCCTCTCTCGCAGTTTGCGGATGTCCGCATCGATGCTCTCCCGGATGGCCAGCTTTGCCGCTCTCTGGCAAATCTCGGTGATATCGGCACCGGAGAATCCATGCGTGTTCTTCGACAGGAAGGCCAAGTTGACCTCGGGGGAAAGGGGCGACTTGTTGAGCGCAGCCTTGAAGATGGACAAACGCGAAGGCTCGTCGGGAAGAGGGATGTAGATGAGCTGGTCAAGACGGCCGGGACGGAGGAGCGCAGAGTCGATCTGGTCGGGCCTGTTCGTCGCACCAATGATGAACACATTCTTCTTGGAGTTCATGCCGTCCATCTCCGTGAGGATCTGGTTGAGAACACGGTCACCTGCGCCTCCACCATCGCCGCCACCTCCGCCACGGGCCTTGGCGATTGAGTCCAACTCGTCGAAGAACATGACACAGGGCGCAGCTGCGCGGGCCTTATCGAAGACATCACGAACGTTCGCCTCCGATTCACCGAACCACATCGTCAACAGCTCAGGGCCCTGTAGAATAGTATTAGTTGCAGCACACGACACACTATTTAGTGAATAGTACGCACCTTGATACTGATGAAATTGGCATTGCACTCGTTGGCAATGGCCTTCGCCAACAGTGTCTTACCGGTACCGGGAGGGCCATAGAACAATACACCCTTGGAAGGAGACATTCCATACTTGATGAACTTCTCCGGGTGGTCGACGGGGTACTGGACAGTCTCCTGGAGCTCCTGCTTGACCTTCTCGAGCCCACCGACATCGTCCCAGGTGGTGGTCGGGATCTCGACGATAGTCTCGCGGAGGGCAGAGGGGTTGTTCGTGCTCAGCGCGAAGCGGAAGTTCTCCATGGTGACGCCAAGGGAGTCGAGCACCTCCGCGTCGATGGTGTCCTCGTCGAGGTCGATGAGATCCATCTTCTCGCGAATCTGCTGCATCGCGGCTTCGGAGCAGAGAGACGCCACGTCGGAGCCGACGTATCCGTGGGTGTCTGCGGCGATCTGCTCGAGGTCGACGTCGTCGCCGAGCTTCATGTTCTTCGTGTGGATACGGAGAATTTCGAGACGGCCAGTTGGGTCCGGGATACCGATATCGACTTCACGATCGAAGCGACCGAATCGTCGGAGAGCGGGATCGATGGAGTTGGGCCTGTTTGTAGCAGCCATGACGACGACGTTGGAACGAGCCTTCAAGCCGTCCATGAGGGTGAGCAGTTGTGAAACAACGCGACGTTCGACTTCTCCGTTCGTCTATCGGACGCGATCAGTAACTTTGCCTTGAAGGCTTATGAAATATGCATACCTTTTCACGCTTGGGCGCAATGGAATCGATTTCATCAATGAAGATGATGGCGGGGGAGTTCTTCTCAGCCTCCTCGAACGCCTTTCTCAGATTGCTCTCACTCTCTCCCGCCATCTTGCTCATGATCTCCGGGCCGTTGATCAAGAAGAAGAACGCGCCGGTCTCGTTGGCGACCGCGCGGGCCATGAGGGTCTTACCCGTTCCAGGGGGGCCGAACATGAGGATACCGCGGGGGGGCTTGATACCAATAGACTTGAAGAGCTGGGGGTGGCGAAGGGGGAGCTCAACGAGCTCTCGGATTTGTGCCATTTGTTTGCGGCAACCACCAATATCATCGTATCCAACATCCGCCAAGTTCGACTCCTCATCTTCTCTCTTAACTGGGTCACCCTCTACAAATCATGTCAGACCAGGTGATGCACGAAACATTTAAAATACACACCATTGTGGATGACGGTGTCTTGAGCAACAATGCAGTACTCAGCAGGGTCTGTCTCGATGACTTTGAACTCTACTGTTCGCATAGCAGCACGGACCAAGAAAGTATCGCCCTTGCGCACTGGTCGGTAGGCTAAGGAACAGATTTCATCAATAAGCTGTTCGCGTTCGCGGACTACTGAGCAAGCTCACCATCTTCAAAATAAGGCCTGATGTAGACATCGAAGATGTTGCCACTGAGACCCTCGACCGAGTCGTCGAAGGGAAGGACATGTATGCGTTTGCCGTATTTGATGTCCGGACACGGGTGAACATTGACAAGATCGCCGAGCTTCACGCGCACGTTGTTACGTGCGACTTTGTTGATTTGGATTCGGCCCTCCTCTACGTCATCTGATGATATGCAGATTAGGACGGTGTCGCGCCGCTTCTTGCCACTGCAAACAGGTCAGTGTCTGTTTCTGCATAGGCGACAAACCACGCACCGAACGGTGATAGTGTCTCCCCGGAACAGTTGGAGGATCTCCATTGTCGCGGGGTTTAGGGTCGCGACTGCAGTCGTGTTATCAGTACATACATGACTAGATATTGCGCATCTGGCTCACCTGAGCTATCATCAGACTGGGTCTCGTCGACAATCAAGCGATTTGGCCTTATCCGTCGAGAAATGTCAGCTAGATTCCTGGCAAGTTTAAATAGATTGCATACGATTTCTTGGGCCTTAGGATGGCCGTCGATATATCGTTCGGGCCAGGTTGAGGTGCAGCACCGCTGGGATCAGCCATGGTAGGATAGAATTGATGGGTGGGTGGTTTTGGTGGAACTGCAGACAGAGAACTGCCTTATAGTTTAAAGGGAGAAGGGCGACGCGCGTCCAGCACTACTCATTCACCCACGTGGTCATATACCCGTTTAGGCCGAAATCCCGCTTCCAGTGTCTTCTTCAATGTTCTACTCTACTCCCACTTGACAAATTATTCGCAAGCAATCGGCTTGGAGAACGCGTAACAGCGTGCTTACAATACAGGAATTCGGCCCCGATTCGCTTTTACCAGAGTTGACGTAGGCTAGGTACAGTATAGGCCCCGTCCTTGGGACACAACTAAACGGGTTCTATCTCTCCCTCGTATATACACAAATCACAAATTTCTGAGTACATAGATCTACCAATATGCATCTTAAGCATCTATGTGAGAGAGGAATAACCAATTGATTCAAATTTGAGTGTATGATAAGTAACTTGGTGTAGCCGTCGGAACGCCACAAATACGGGTCTTGGGACAACCTTGAACGTGGGAATATTGCTGTCAGGTCCACTGTCAATACCCGTAATTCCTCAATTCGTATTGACAGATGTCAGACTGCAGATGGCTGATTTTCAGACGTACTGCAGAGGGGGTGAGGCCGAGCTCCTTCAGAGTCTTCGAAAAGTCAGCCGATGTGAATTGTTTTCTGCGCATACGGGTGAGCTGAAAATTCTGGCGAGATAGGACAGCAATGGAAAGTTACCTCGGGAAGGTTTGCGTGAACGACACGGTCTCGACATCCACGTTTATCGTTTGTCCTGCCAAGAACTCTGCGACTTCTCGTAAAGCTAGAAAGAATATCGAGAAAAATTAGCGATTAGAATATATTCACTTGAGGAAAACCTACTGGACTCGCTGGGTAGCGTGGTGGTATACGGCTGCCCACCGGTCGCCATCCTGATCTGCAACCGCGTCTCCTTGTAATCCTTCCCGGCCACCCCTGCCGTAGGCTTCCCCGCTGCAGCAGGAGTAGCAGACGACGACGCCTGCACCCCCTCGCCAGCGATGGGCTGCCCATCGCGAATGGCCTTCTCGCGGGCGAACTTGTCTGTGCGCGCTTTCTTGTCCAGTTCGATCTGCGCTTTGATGGCCGCTTTTGCGCGCGCGTCGTCAACTTTATCTGAATTGGCAATGGAAGTGCGTTAGTGGGGAAGCGGTGCATGCGCGGGTCGGACTCGGGATGCGAGCGTACCTTTCTTCTTCTGCGCGGCCTCCTTCATCGCCTCTTTGACTTTGAGGTCTTCTTTGAACTGGTTCTGCTCCTAAATGTATCCCTGCGTCAAGATTGCCGCTCATCAAGACGCTACTCGGCATAACTTGCCTTTCCGGTTTTTCGTCTGAGATTCTCGTTCACTTTGTGCTCCTTGAGATCCTCCGCGGCCTTCTTCGCGCGTTTTTCAACCATCTTCTCGCGCAGCTCCTTAAGTCTCTCAGCCTTCTCCTCCTCGGTCAATGGTTTGATCTGTATATTCAATTATCGTCAGAGGTCGAGTTAGCGGCAGAAGCGGTATAGCGAGACGGGCCTCTTCCGTAGATTCTTCAAATTGATCGTGCCCGCTTTTCTCTGCGTGGAAATTGGCCATTGCAGTGTTCCTGAAGACCTTGCCGCATTCTTGGCATTTAATACTCTGAAAGATCAACACATTAGAACGAATCTCCGTAAGTAGCATTCGAAACAGGTGACCCACTCTAGCCTCCAAATCAGCTGCAGACGTCCCCCCGGGTCCCTTTCCCGCAATCGATCGCAGCGCCTCTGCATCCTCGTCGTCGTCGTCGTCGTCATCGTCCATCGCCCGTGGATTCGGCGCGCTCGATGACGAGACGGCGCTCAGATCCGGCACAGGATTTCCTTCATTCTCGAGTATGTGATCCATTGCCGGCTGGAGACCGCGCCCTCCGGTCGCCTTCGTTGCCCCTGTGGAAAGGATGCAGAGTAAGCGATCGCGATCGGGAGAGTGCAAGCGCGAGCAAGACGCACATTCTACGCGGGCAGGATCAAATCCCATGCCGAGTAGGGTATCTTTATCGCTTGGCATTTCGACGAGGGCGAGGATATGATCCTAGTATTGGGCGAATATTGGGAGAGATTCGGTTCCAAGGTGACTGGAAACTTGACGCGTCACGGTGATATTGTTACGTAAGAATGGTACGCATCCTATAGCGCCGCGTCGCCTGCTCTGCCACCCAAGTGACCCAACTGCCACCACCTCACTCGCAAAAATTCATCATGAGAGAATGTCCACGCAGCCGTATTGCATCATTTTATGTGCAGACAAGCAAGAACGATGCTATTCCGAGATCTAGAGAGCAACTCTTCTTTCTAAACTCGTGGACTCAGGTGTGTAGTTCGCGCTTTTGTTTTGCTTCCGTTGCACGTCAGTTAGTCTAGTAAGTGCGATCGTTGTGTTGATTGTTACATGTGTCATGTATTCATCTTATCAGTCTCTAAATCCGGGACTGAGCGAGGGCCGCCCGGACTGGCTTATTTCTTGCTGCGTTACCTCTGGTCTTGAGCAACACAGGGTAGCTGGCCGTTCTCTGCAAGCTCACATTTATTTATCCCCGCCACTCCGCAAGACGCTTAGCATCTGTTCTAACTTCTGAATGGCATGATCTGATCCATCTCTGTAGGTCCAACGTTTCTTATCACCTTTCATGCGGCAACGCCATGTGACGGGTTGGTGACAGATCCCTTATAAGTAATCGTCTGAGCATACTCGGGCTGTCAGTTGGCTTATCCCACATCCACCATGTCAATCGGTGTAGCTCTCGTTACTGGAAGTGCGCAAGGCATTGGTCGTGCTATCAGCCTTAGACTCGCCGATGATGGATTCGATGTCGCTGTGAACGATATACCGAGCAACCAGCCCGCTGTAGATTCTCTCGTCGAGGAGATCCAAGCAAAAGGCAGAAAGTCAGTCGCGGTGCTTGCAGATGTGTCACAGGAGGAGCAGGTGAAAGCGATGGTAGAGAGCGCGGTGAAGCATCTCGGAGGACTGGACGTCGTGCGTATCCCTCTTGACAACGAGGAGTGTATCTCAGGCTGACGATCAGTTCAGATGGTAGCAAATGCCGGAATATGCCAATACGGTGGCTTTGTCGTCGACGGTGCGGCCGTCCACCGTGTTACCTTTCTGCACCAAATTGAGACTACATTTCTCTAGCCACTGTTGAAAATTGGGATCGCCATTTCAATATCAATGTCAAAGGCGTTTTCTTCTGCTACAAGTACGCAGGGATACAAATGGTCGCACAGGGCCGTGGTGGGCGCATCATTGGTGCTGCATCAGTCGCAGGCAAAAAAGGTTTTTGGCTTTTGGTTGGGCGAACCTATGGATCACTGACGAGGCATTAGCCGGTCCGGGGCTAGCTGCGTACTGTGCAAGTAAATTTGCCGTACGAGGACTCACTCAATCCTTGGGTACGTGGCTCTTCGAATGCTTGAATGAGACTTACTAAAATAATTGGCAGCGCAAGAGCTGGGTTCTCATCGAATCACAGTGAACACCTACGCTCCTGGCTGCATTGATACTCCATTGTGTAAGCAACTGCGTCATTTGACGACGGTAAACGTGCTCAAAAGACTCCAAATCTAGTTCAGAACATAGACACTACATATGCAAAAGAGTTTCAGCTAGAACCGGGGGCCACAATCGCCAAGTTCACTGCACAGTCTGCGCTGGGTTACGTGGGGAAACCGGAAGATATTGCGAGTTTAGTTTCCTACATAGCCTCGAAACAGGCTCACTTCATCACTGGACAGAGCGTAAGTTTCAGGAGCTGCCTGATAAATATCGCCGAAACTGAATTTTTTGATAGATTACCTCAGACGGCGGAATGCACTTTGACTGAATATTTGCGAAGTTGGTTGTATCTCTATACATGTCCTTACGAGCCATATCTTGAGATTAAGGAGTCACCCCGATATTGGCTGAAGAGGCCCCATTTTGTAATTATTATCATCTGCCGTTGCGTTTGCGAGATCCACGAAACTTCAATGTAAACACGGAGGGAGGTCGACTCTTCAAACTCCGTGTCATATTTGGCATTATGCGTGCATGGTGATATCAGCTATGCCCAGCAGCAAAGGGGCTCATGCAGGACCCTTTGTGCGCACGTAGAATATGCCAGGAACTTCACAGTTTGAAATACAGAGGCTGAGGCCTGGTGCTGGTGTTTGCTCGTCGATAAGATAATTTGGTATTTGTGCGGAAAATACTGATTGTGGAACGTGAAAGCATAGCGCGATAAGAAAATGCGTATAGACATAATGGACGAAAATGATGAAAACAACGGGATAAACGTAAAACAAGTATTATCTCCAGGAATTAGTCGGACTGACATTCTGGGACGCAGAAGAGGATCCCTGGGGAAAGTATGTTGAGGTTGACGGTGCCGCCAGGGAACCAGGTAGGTAGAGCGGAACAGTGGGTATAAGCTCGAACACATGTTGGGCCACTGCTCGAGGTCTCACCCCGCCAGCTGGAGTGGCAACAGGTTCCGGTGCGTTCATGCAAGCATGGATACGCGGTTCCTGAGACATGCCTTCTTGCCAGTTCTCTGGACCAGTGTTGACGATATTGGTCATCAGTCCACGGCCGTCCCACAGGCAGTGTATATCGGTCCCGGGTATAATTTGTACAAGTCGGCCGGTGGAGACATGCCGTATCTCGATGAATCGGGAGTCGAACAGGAGAACATAGGGCGGGTGGATGGCAACTTGCTCTGCGGTACCTTCCCATTCGATAGTGCTCAACGCTCGGCTGGGCTCGCCATGCTTGTCCACGTAAAGGCCGAATTCTACGCGCAAAACATTTGAGCATGCTAGGAAAGTAGGTAGTTGGTTAAGCTTACCGTCGTAACAAAGAAGGAACTCTTCGGCTATACGGAACATTCCCTTCGGTTTACAAGACTCTGAGCGCTTGACCAACTTCTCCGACCGGGTTTCGTCACGCCCGAAGCCAGGGAGAGGGATTGTCACACTTTTAAAGCTGCGAGAAAGAGTTAAGAGTATCCACGAGGGCGGCGACAAAACACGTACTCTGTCAAATCCATGATCTCGAATCCTTTCGTGCATAGGATGGCGATCTTGGCCTTCAAGAATATGAGATCAAAAGATTCTGAGGGCAAGAAGAAGTCCTGGGAAGGAGATGTCAGCGCAAGTCGGATTGTTAACAAACATCAATTATACCCTGTATACGCGGAACCACTCCGATCTCGGCGAGCGGATACCCAGACGTGAACTCAGGGACACAGGGGCTTTCGTTTTCTCGTTTATCTTGCCGACCACAGGCTCTAAGACACGGAAAACGCTGTCCAGCTGTGTGTACCCTGTCAGTACTGCTTAAGCCACCCAGATATTGATGACGCACTCCTTTCTTCTTCATGTAGATGACCAAGGTTCTCCCTTGAAGACTGCCAACACTGAAGAAGTGCACGTCCTTCGTACCATTAAGTTTTTGTGGTGTTTGCGAAGTATGGACGCTTTGAGGATTGGATGGAACCAGAGCCTCGATATGATAAGCGAACAACGACTGTTTGAAATCATCATGAGAAATGCTTCTAGACGGAAACAGTTAAACGCACCTTGTCGGCTAGCACCAAGAAGATACCAAACTCTTCTAGCATCGCACATTGGGTCACCATTTTCAGATGCAAAACTCGACGCATGGCTGGAATCAATCTAAGCATTTCTCCTCGAAGAGTGTAATATGCCACTCACATCGCGAATCATGTCGGAATCCAATCCAGACACCTTCTGCACAGCCTATAGCTACTAAAGCCCGTCCATCAGCAGTAGCTGCCGGTTGGTGTTAGTAAGCACGCACACAAGGAACAGAAATTAATGTACCGAATGGCACTGAGCAAGTGACTTTTCCGGTAAAAGAGTTCTCTTGGTTCCATGATGGTGTGTTTGCGCCTGCGAGCATAGAAGGCACCAAGAAAGTATCCGTGCTGAGAGTTTCGATCTCAAATACTTTATTGGATTCTTGTACCACTTTCCGCAGGCCAGTGGCCTCTTCTAGTTTGGCCTTCCATTCCATTCGCGCTGCTACTGTCTCAGCATACAGAGTCATCAGGCCTCCAACTCTACCATTATGATGGATAGTGCAAGGGTACACTGCGCGAGAGTCAACGGCGCTGTCTGGAGTGATGCCACCGGCACTAATTCCGCCCTGGTCAGGGTTATGCTGGCCTCCTCCCCCGCGGCCACCGATCTTGAAGATTCCACCACTGCGTTGGGTTGGTGGGTCAGTGAAATTAGCAAGAGTCAACAAATCCAAAGGTATTGGCTGTCGATTGGCCTCAGTTAGCCTTGCATTGAGGATATGAAACTATAAACATACCCGTCTATTCACGACATATTTTGTGACGCCGTCCTTGTCCTTTGGTTTAGTCATGACAACTGTTAATAGGTTAGTGAGGAAACAGATGATATGATGACGGACTAACGATAGTTATCGAACAGTAAGACGAAAAGCTCGCTCCAATTCCACTCAATTCCACTCTCTGGCTGCCGAAGCCACTTTCCTGTATGAATTAGAGATCTGTTCTCATTGAGCAAGTCCAGATCCTGTGTCAAGTGGTCAGTAGGAAAGACTTCTCGTGTAGTGTTTTGTGCTTACGATCGCTTCTCCAGGTTTGAATACAAGATTTGTATTGTAATTCCACAGCTGCACTTTCTGTTTGGCAGATTGCACACCCGGTTCCGTCTCCTTGCCTAGCGCCTTGATGAGGTCCAATACGTGTGGAATTGCTTCGATATCCTCATGGCCCTTGGGAGTTTCCTCCAAAACGCCCTTAAGCAAAAGCTCGTAACGCAGCAGCCGAGGAATGGGCCGATTGATGAAGCTCTTCATGTCCAATCGATGAGAGTCTGGATGACGGCATACTTGCTATATTCAGGCTTGTAAGCACGTGATGTAGACCGGTGAAAAGATCACGTACATCACAGAAGTCTTTGAAAGCAGGGTTCGTAGCCATTTCGTCATCAATGCGGTACGCTGCAATAGGGTAGTTTGGAATATACTCCATATAGGCATCGCGGAAGTTGAGAACTGCATCAAAAAGAGGAGCAGTGACTGTGCGTATCAATGGATGCTCTTCACGCTGGATCTCTTGCAGACGATCCAACAGCTTCAAATGGTGAGCATGGAGTTCTCCGAAGTTGTGGTATACGTCTTGGATGAAAGCCTCAAGCCTATCCCGAGGGATGATGGAAGGGTCCATAGCGCGCAGAGGCTGGACGTACATCTGTATGGAGACTCGTCAGGAAGATCGGGATAGGTATCAGAAGTTTCGTACATTTTCGATGTTTTCAAGATCCTTTACATACGCCATCTCACCTTTAATCAGTTCAAAGATGACACTGCATCCACCGATTAGCTAGCCTTCAATTTTCTTTGTGAGGTGTGAACGTACGATTGACGTTTAGACTCTGCTTTTGGCAGAGCCTGTCTGACGTCGGTGGAGACAAGGTCATGCCACTCCCACTTCCCTGCAGCGCCCTGGCCCATGGCACATTGGAATGTCTGGAGTTGTGCCACACTCTGCAAATTTTTGATCGCTTCAACAGCACTCATGATGAAGTCAGAGTCCGGATTTCCATCTGCTGTAGAACTGTGAATCGCCTCCAGTAGGACGGGATATTTCTGCAGGTGCTCCGAAGGTCGTGTGAGGAAATGCTTCAAGTCCAGCCGACGCTCCTGAGATCGCGCTGATTGACGCGAGCACTCCTACCAGCATCGAAGGATTATGAAACTGGGAGCCCCAATGACAAGTATGTGAACATACCTCTAAGAACAACCTAAGCTCCGAATTGGCATCAATTTCCTCCTTCAGCTTTTTTTCCGCCAGTGGAAGGTGTCCAATGTATATGGGATAAGCGATCCTGAACTCGGTAGCAGCCTCCAGGAAAATGTCGCCAATCCTCTGAATCACCGGACCTTGCTCACGCTGGCGGACACGCATACGTTCCAGGAGCCTTCGATTACACTCCCGCAGATCTAGAATGTTGCCAAATACTTCCTCGATGAAGTCTTCAAGGTCTGAGCTAGGAATGACGGGGGGATATGCATTGCGAAGAGGTCGGATGAAAAGCTGACAGCCCAGTTCAATAAGCCTGGTAACCAGATAGCATAGGTGTACTCACGGCCTCCACTGTATCCAGGTCTGCCACATACTGTTCTTCTTTAGTGACCATCTTGTGAATTACGCTGTGCGAGAATGAGCGCTAGGCGAGGCTTCGGTAGGCTGTTCACTCACGTCTGACGTTGAATCTCGGGCTTGGGAAGGCTATCAAGAACTTCTTTGGGAACTGTTTCCGACCACTCTCCCGTCTGCCGCAGCGGAATCAGTGATGTGTAGCAGTATCGAAACGGGCAAAGGTGCACATACCGGTCCTTTCGGCGCTTCTGACACGGAAGGCTGAGGAGTCAGAATGGATCCCTGTTGGCTAGCTTTTAGCCCAGCTCTTATCTGTTTAGATCCCTCGGCGGCTCACCTTCCTAGGGCAGGAGTAAGAATAGCAAGGTCCACCCTCGCCACAACTCGGAGAGTAACATTTCGTCAACATCGTGATAACCCCTGTGGGTAGCTCTTCTCTCTCCGGACGGAAGTCTGCACCCGAGCCACCTTCTTGGTCGTCCATAAACATGTAAACGTCCTCGACGCCATCTTGGAGAATCTGTCCACCCCATTCAACTTCGTAGAAGAAGAGCTGGCTTTGCAAACTCCGTGCGACCTGCAACGCGGCTCGTCTATCACTAGTGGATACGCCATGGTTAATGAGAAGCTCGCGCTGAATCTGCGACTGAATAGTAGACTGCGCATGCCCCGTTAGAGCACAACACCTAGAACGATACAAAAACTTACAACAATATCTTTCCCGGTGAAAGCCTGTGGGTACGGAATACTGCCCTTGACGTGCGTCCCCCTCGGCACTTTATCCTTGAGCCTCACAGCAATATGACTTAGCAAAGAGAAGTTCACAAATCGGCTGTCATCCCCTTCGCTCTCATCATCAACCCAGTCAACGTCCTGATCGCCCTCCTCGTCGTGTAGACCCAAAGGTCCCTTATTCGCCATGTGCTCGTTGGGATCCGCAGAGGCATAACCTCCTGGGCTGAGTTGGCTCCCAGAGCTCGCTGTATTGGGACCATAAGGGTCTCGAAGATAACCTTGGTCCGAGGCTCCAGAGTACCCGTCACCGCTGTGAGCAGTGTTATAGGAGGAAGTTTGTTGTGGGCCCATACGGCTAGGCCCATCGGAGTTGGTCGCCGTGGAGTGAGCTGAACTGTGGCGGTCTGCATAACCGTTCGTGGCTGGCGCTGAACCATTATCCTGGGTGCCTTTATCCTGGGTGACTGCATTGCACGGCTAAGTATCGCAAAAGATAATCATGCAAAATACTCACAGTAACCTTCAGGACTATAGGCGTTCGCACTGGTTTGCGATGTTGAAGTTGGATAGCCAGATGATGCATCTTGAGCGACACCATCATATGCCCCATTGTAAGGAGCGCTGGCACCGGCTGGCCGAGTTGAGCGCTGTCTCGTCAAACCAGGGTCTGCAGAATATGTGCCATCTCCCAAACCAACTGGGGTGTAGTAAGGCGTACCGGTCCCCGGTACAGGCATCATGTACGGAGGGCTATCGATAGACACTTGAGGTGCATGTGGGTATGCTGAGCCTGGCGATACTGGGGAGCCGTTGCTCTTTCGGGAACCATTTGCAGCAGCGCCAGGCGCAGGTGGTAGTTCGCGATAACTGGATTGGAATGAGATGATGTGCATGTTGTAGATAGGCAATGCAGCTCACTAGTCCACAGCTGCGCTACTGTACGGCTGAGGTTCAGGCATTCTGGACGCGGAAGGTGAAGGTGAAGGCCCCATTCCTGGGGTTGGTGGCAGAGGCCTGAGCCCTTTCCGGGCTGTGGGCGTGGTGGGAGAATTGGCGGATTCTGGTGCGCGCTGCTGGGATGAGATCGCTGTGCCAGCCGCGGGACGTCGAAACCGTCAATTGAAGTCATCATTGCCTCATAGTATATCACATACATGTAGAATTGGAGCCCACAGAAGAAACCCGCCCAGCCAACTTCGTTCGATCCTCGTCGTCGCCATATGCACCGTATATAGATTCCATATCCCCGGCGGTGCTGACAGTGTTGGATCGCTGAGGCCGCTGGGAGACATCCTCTTCTAGATAGCTGGCCCAGACTTCAGTGTACAAGTTTCGCAGCTCATCTTCCCCCGGAGGAGATTGTTGCGACATCTCGACTGCGGTTGACGCGGATGCAGCTGCCAATCGGTGTAGATCTACCTGAGGTCCAACAGATTTAGGCCCTGCTGATACGCTGGCTCTTTGGACAGACGAGAGCCTTTGAGGGAAGGATGGAGAAGCAGGTGTAAGAAACCCGTTGAGTCCGACGTTACAGCAGCCAGCACTCGGATGAGGTCAACGTTCTGATTGGGTAATTCCATTGGGCCACCGTGAAACCGGAAATCTCATCCGCGCGCTTTTGCACCTCAACGGTCACAGACAGTCAGCGCAAACGACCAGACTACAGAGTCAGCCATCATTATAGTACGCGTCTTAAAACCACATTTCTTGGATATCTTTCTGATCTGTTGCATTAGGCGCGAGACACCTTGCCCTTCTGCAGCTGATTTTCCAGGAACAAATACTTGCCCATCTCCTTCACGACCACAAAGGTATGGCGAAAATGAGCGAAGATCAAGGTTCATCCACGGCCGCAACAGCCTCCAGAACTGCATCATCTGTCCACGACATCAACGCTGAGAAACCTCCATTTGGAGCGAGGTAAGATACCTCTTTCTCGCATTCCTATGTTTATTTGAGCCATCTGAACGTGTTAAGGCAGGTTTCTGACAGACGACGCCGATGTCTGGTCGCAGAACGCATGGGACCATGTGCCGCCCCCAGACGACCAGGGCGAAATTATCGCCGCATCCCTCGCAAAGCAGCGAGTGGCTCCCGTACCCGATGATGACAAGCCCAAGTACAACGACAGGCCCTCCAGGCATTGGTAAGACAACTGCGAATTTATCATGCGAATCGGCATTGAACTGCGCTCAAAGGGATAACTTTTACAAAACAAATACAAGCAACTTCTTCAAAAATCGGAAATGGTAGGCGAGGTTAGCTGCTGCTGCATATCGGCCGGCTGATGGCAGAGGAAAGGCTCCAGATAGAATTCCCCGAGCTCGTGCAAGCGACTGAACCGGAGGTAGCGCAGCATCCTTCAAACTGTCTAGATGATACTGATCTCGTATGGCCTGCAGGCTGGACCCATGACAATCGCAGAAATAGGATGCGGTAAGAATTTGACTTGCTGATTTTTCTGCGGTCTTATCGATCTTATCAACTAATTTTGGAGTTTCAAGGTGCCGGAAATGCTGTCTTTCCGCTGCTGGAGTCCAACCAGAATAAGCAGCTTTCCCTACGCGCATTTGACTACTCTGCGCAGGCCGTCAAGCTTGTACAGGTCAATTTATATGCTCCCCCCAAGAAAACCGTAAAGTGACAATTGTATAAATTCAGAGCAACCCGTTATACATCAACCCACCAGTCGGGACAATCAATAGTGCAGTATGGGATTTAACATCTATGGATGCTCTTCCGCCCGGCGTTGAACCGAGCTCGGTGGACATTGTTATCCTGGTGTTTGTTATGAGTGCCTTGCATCCCGACGAGTGGGGCTGCGCGCTTGCTAACATCAACACAGTTCGCAGAATTTCAGTGTTCTCCTTGACAACTTCTGACTTTGCCGTTCTCGAAAGATTCTCAAACCAGGCGGCCGCGTCCTGTTCCGGGACTACGGGCGACACGACCTTACCCAGCTGCGGTTCAAGGCTGGCAGGCTGTTAGACGACAACTTCTACATCCGCGGTGACAAGACGCGGGTTTATTTCTTTGAGCTAGGTAAGAGACACGCACCTTAGCTCCTGGTACATATTGACCTAACACTGTGGCACATGCAGACGAGCTGGCATTACTCTTCACCGGATCTATTGTCCCCTCCGCGCAAGAAATTTTTGAGACCACAAAAGTGACAGAGGACGCAGACGTCGATGCGGACGCTAATCCAGCATCTTCACCAACAACTCTGGTCGCAACAACCTCCACGTCCGAGGCAACACCGCCCGAAAATCTTAACATCGGCGACCTGAACATCGGTATCTCTGATGTACCGCACCTTTTACCGAGTCCCTCGTCCATCCACCCAAATCTATCCGCGCCTCTGACGGACTGTCCGCCCCACCCGCTATTCGCCATCGAAAAGCTGGGAGTTGACCGGCGGCTGATTGTTAATAGAAAGAGGCAACTGAAGATGTATCGCGTGTGGATGCAGGGTAAATTTGTGAAACTAGCGTAACTGTGCATTTTTGTTTTGGGGCTCAAATGTACACAAGGCGTTGTAGATAATACTACATAGCACTGGCAGTCAAGTTATGCGTACCAGCTGCGAGCCCTCCAAGGTACACATACAGCCCATCCGTCGTCGCATTCGCACCTCCCACAGCACCCGTCCCGTCCCACACACTCGTCTGGTTCAGGCTGACCACAGTAGTATTCCCAGACGCAGGGACACCCAACCGCCCCACCGTCCCAGCGGGCGCCGTCACTTCCAGACTGAACCCCCCTCCCACCGCGACCGCCCACGAAACAGCTATTCCGCCCAGCGGCGTGGGCATGATCCCCTCCACCCAGCTCAAGTTTCCGGGCTTGGGTATAACGTCGTACGTCGCGAACCCGGGCGACGTGGGCTTCACCCCCATCACCTCGTTCGACAGCGCAGGCGCCGCCCCCGCCGCCCACCCGTGCGCCAAACTCGTGAAATTCCCTTCGTAGTTCTCCACATCGCCCCCGGCGCCCGTAGCCTCCCACGTGGTGTTCCCAGGATTGCTGTCCACCATCCACCCCCACGTCCGGCGGAGCTCTTCGAGCGCGCCCGCCGCGTCGTCGGAGGCGAACCGCGCGAGGACTTCGGGGTAACCTAGGAAGGCGTAGACCCGGTCAGAGGTCCCGGCGCCGAAGCAGTCTGCGTCCACCATGCCATTGCCCCACGAGCGGCCGAGGGTGGCGGTGATCCAGCCAAGACTGCTGTTCGCCTGAGCGGGCGTTCCCACCCCCGCGAGCGTAGCAAAGGCCGCCGCATCCTGCGAGTGGCACGCCGATCCGTTCGCCCCGACGGAATCCCACCACGTCCCGGCGCCCGCATCCCACAGATGCTCCGCCACAGCACTCGCCACCCCGTCCGCTCTCTGCCGCCACTCCGCCGCTTCATCCGCATGCCCTAGCGACTCCGCGAGCTGGGCGGACCCCCGCAGCGCCTGGATGTACAAGCCCTGGTAGTACGTCACCTGCCCCGATCTGGGCAAAAACGCGTAGTCCCCGTACGAGCCGTAGGTATCCCCGCTCTTGTCCAGCAGCCCTGTGGTGGTGTTCGTGACGCTGGGGTACCACGTGTCCATCAGCGCCTTCAGCGGCCCCCAGGCCCCCGCCGCGAACGCGGTGTTGCCGGTGTAGAGGAAGTAGTTCGCCGTTGCGACCGCCCACCACGCGGGGTAGTCGAACAGGGGGAGCGTGTAGTTGTTGATGCTCGCGGGGGGTATCCAGCCGTCGGAGCGCTGGTGCGCTGCAAGGTCCTCCAAGACGTTGCGGGAGCCCACGCCGGCCGCGTGGGATACGAAGTCCACCAGCGACTGCACGGCGACGTCCCCCGCGTAGGGATCGCGATCGCGCTTTGCGCCGTCCATGAGCACCGTCTTCCCCTCTAAGCTGGCAGAGGCCGCATTCCTCGGGTCCGTAGAGTTCGCAAGGAAGGTGTCCGTGTTCAGCTCGACGCTATACACGCTCGCATACCATATCCTGTTCAGCTGCTCGTCGGAGGAGAGGAAGTACCCCTCGTACGTTGCCGGAACACCAAGGTAGGGCGTGAAGTCTAAGGAGACGGAGCTGATGTTCACCCAGCCCGTGGGAGCGGAGTAGTTCTCCGCGCCGGCGGTTTGCTGGACGAAAATGCGCGCATAGCGGAAGCCGCGCTGGCCGTCTGCGCAGATTGCGTTTTGTGCGGGGAACTGGCAGGCTGCGGTGTCGGACCAGCTCTCCCCAGCCGGGGACGGGACCAGGTCGTCGGTGGTGCGCGGGTCTGAGGAGTAGACGGTGCGGGAGTAGTCGGAGTAGAACGCGATGTACTTTTCGGCTTCGCAGAACGATATGCGCAGCTGGGGCGCGGGATCGCTGGCGCCGGAGATGTTCAACCTCAGCTGCCCCGAAACGACTTGGCCAAAGTCGACGTCGACATAAGGGACGGGAATTGGCGTAACACCAGAGGCAACTGTGAGAAGGACAGATGATCCCCCTTGCAGTGTGGCGCCACTGGATGCATTGGCGGTGGTTGAGACGGGTAAAACCACCCGGGACGAAGGTGATCTGACGTATTGCTGCCAGTCTCTTTCTGCTCGTGGTTGAGCAGTGGTAGCTAGAATGAAATAGGGTAGGACGAGTAGACCTGCAATGAGCTTCCGGTGGAAAAACATGGTGGGGGGATCGTTGAAGTCATCGTCTTCGCCAACTTGATCTTTTGAACAAGTCGAGACAGGCTCGAGAAGGACAGCCTTCGGGGCCCTAAAGCATCATGAGCATGTACACGTGCACCTGCGCGCGCGGTCGCGTCGTTCGGTGGCAATGAACTATGCCCTCCTGCGCAGCTGATGATGATCATCCCCGATGGGTCGCAGGCGTTTTGCACCAGATCCATGGCAGGAAGCGTAGAAATGGCATAGTGCGTCATAGTCAAATCACGATCATCAGTGAGGATCTGACTGAGACTCCCAGCATCAACCCGACATCGTTATCAACTGCACATCAGAAGACCTGTGCCAGCAAAAGGCGACCATGACGGGAAGAAAAGATATTCTCAACCATGTACTGAACCACGCGCGCACTGCCAGTAAATAATCCGTGGAGCTGTTGACAGTGTTAGCAGTGGCAGGCGGTCTCAAGGAGTGCTGCAAACATGACCTTTGGATAAACCATCCTCCGCCTCGGTGCATCGCGTGCTCATCAGATGAATGCCTGAGCATAAAATGAGAAATGAATGTAATCGGAACTACTGCGTGGCCATTACTTAACCTCAAAACGCCTTGGGGGATATGCGGTAATGTACTTACTGCTTGTCGATCAGGATCGAATATCTTGGAATTTATACAAATGGGTGGCAATGTGAGGGTCCAATTAGCTTGCAAAATATGAACGACGATTTGATTGGTTCAAATATGACATGACACTGATCATGGTGCTCTAAAGATTTGATGATTTAACACATTGAAGTTGGCAATTTGGTCGTACAACTAGACTTGTGTCAGTGTCAGAGTGTGTGCGTACAACGTGGTGCATTGCGAAACATGGGAGCATACAAGATAGTGGTTGTGCAAAATGGAGTGGGTAGCAGCAGCAGCAGCAGCAGCAGCAGTGACATTATATTCACATATGCCATCGACCGCATTTCGTTCGTCGTAGCTTTGGGGCCAATTATGGGTAGTCAAAATATGCAGCAGAGAAGAACTGGTCAATAATAGAGGGAGTATAAGTTGATACAACTGCCACAAATATGCAGCTAATATTTGGCAGTGTATTCTGGTGGGTCGAGTCAACATCTCGGGTGGCAATACAGTGCATGCAAAATGGTCAAAGGTAAAAGAAGGGTAACATTACAGTAGCGGCAGTCGAGAATAGGTCCAACATTCGAAAGTGACTATCGGAAGAGTGCCATCCGCTCCTGCTTTTCGACCAGGTCCCGCTGCTTTACATCACACTTCTCTTTGAGATCTTTGAGACGCCTTTCTTCATCTTCTTCATCCTCCCGCTTGAGTCGCCGCTCGTCGGATTCTGATACTTTTAGTGCTCGGCAGCCGGCGCAGTAGTTATGAGAGAGGTAACCCCAGCTAATGCAAGATTCATTAGGGTTAGAAGACCCAAATTGGCAAGGGTTTGTGGCAGGAGTTGTAGTTGGGAAAGCCGCAAATTCCGCTTGCACTGTCACAACCTGGTCCTCCAGGATCTTGATGGCGCTCTCTTCAACATCAGCGGAGCCGACGCTCGCTTCTTCAACAGGCTTTTCCAACCCGAAGATATCTCCTAGATCGTTCGAGAGATGCCTGGTCTCATACCGGGCCTTGGCGCACCCATATACCTGCCTCGCAGCCGAGATCCTGATGCTATCCTCCACGCCCAACTTCGTGCCCTCTTCGACAGTCAAAGGATCGGCTCGCGTGCAGACCGCCTCATAAGCTCCGGGCAGCCATTCCGAAATGCTGTACCGGCGTCCGAGGACGATCTTGTCGACGACAAGGGCAGTTGCGGTGAGTTTATCGATTGCCAGGAGCTGGATGCTCTCGAAACCCCATTTTGCTGCGAGTTGGAGGACCGACGTCCATTGGGCCGTGGTCTTTTCTGTCGGGTGGCGGAAGTCACTGATTTACAGTTCAGTGTACACATTCGCCAGATGGAGAGGTGCGCTTACGTGGGATAAAGAATAGCAAGAAACTCGTCAAAGTCGCTGCAGCTTACGTCTAGCAGTATAATTAGGTTCTGTTCGTCGGCTCCTTGGAGGCTAGCTACGATGCAGCGGAAGTGGGTAGAGTCGCGCTCGAAGAAGTAGCGATGAACATTGTAGAGCACCTCTTCAATCTGTTGGCCAGATGTGAGTAGGGTTGGAATATGCAAGAGCGATTGGGACATCAACTCACCAAGAAGACCACATTCCCATCTTTGAAGTAGTATTGCGAATGCCTTGTCGCTTTAGCTCCCAGATCGATGTTACCTTGAACCGCGGGCAGCTCGAGCTCACTTGAATCGAGCGTTGACGCGGCACGCGAGCTTCCTAAGGACACGAGAGAAGGGCTGGGTGGAGCAGAGGTGAGGATTGAAGACATGGTGGGTTGTGGTTGTGGAAGATAAAGCTACTGCCTCATGTCCAAAGGCGCTTGAAGGCCCTAGTATACTTGCGAGCGGCATTCCATTCCCGCTATGTCCAGCATAACATCCAATCTCACACATTCATAGCACGGTCCGTATGAACTGGCTGGTAATCGGAGAGAGCATCAATTGCAGCGATCCATTCCAAGAGTACCCGAGAGAAACCAAGGCGTAGGAGGGGAACAAGCAAGGCCCAAGCTGATCAAGATACAAGCAGAAGAAAGAAGCGCCCAGAGGCTCTGTTGCAGATGACCACCACTTTCGCTTCTTTCACGATCCCTCACCGAATTGACATGCATCGTTGCTTATCCATCTCAGCGATCATGACTGAAATATTCAAACATATTCAAGAACAAAAAAACTCGACAATCTGCTGGCTTGCGAAGGTCGGCTAAATCCTCTGCGAGCCCGCGCTCGACTTGCTACGGGGAGAACTGTGAATGGACTTCAAGACCTGTACAAATTTTCCGCCAAAGTTGCTGGCTTCAAATGACTCTGGTGCAATAGTGGCTGTCTACTGTCCAAGGCTTTGGCAGTGATCTGAACGTGCAATTCTCATCCCGTTATACAGTCTTTTGTATGCGAGCCCGCAACCCATGGAGTCCAAACGCTCCAAAAGCACACACGGCGCATGCGTAAAGTTGCGGTGGCACCTCTCCCTCATGAGATATTCAGACCTGGGAGAGTGGTCCCCAAGTTTGCTCATAGCGCCGTTGCTGCAGGTACTCTAGAGGTCGTGCGCCACAGTAGCAAAATGTTGCCTGCCAACATGTCAAGATTTCCAGAACTGCGCTATCTTTGGGCCTAGCCTTCGAGGTCTAGAGGTCAAGTTTGCATACTCAAAGAGACAGGCCGCGTCACGCTCTTGCCCTCTCAGCAATAATCTACATGCAATGCGAATGGAAGGTTGGAATCTCGTCAGGTCGGAATATCATCACTGAAACGAAGGTGATATACTGCTATATGCTTTCATAGGTGGTCTCTCCAGTCTCCAGGAACTTACAAACCTAACAATGACCAACATTTCTGCACCAAAATGCTCTGCGCCCTCACACGCTATCAGCAGCCATTAACTAGCTTACTGTTTCGTCGATGCAGCTATCCCCCAGCAACTTGTATCATCTCGAGGACGACTAGATCCGTGTTGGCAGATTTGCTACAGCAGAGACTTTTGTCAAGCTCATTCCCGTGCCCCTCTTCAAGGTACTTTTCATTGTTCTCGCCTTCGTGTCCGGGAATAAGACCTTCAGTGGCTTGAGCGAAGAGTGAGTGTCGTTTAGAAGACTTGACAAATGAGTTTTAATGTGGTTGTCCGACTAGTTTGCGAATCGTGAACAACCATTCAATTGATTCAAATACATGGCCCTGATCGTAATGTGGTTGTACAACTAGGCCTAAATCATTGTAAAGCTTGTGCATATTATGTAGTGTATTGTGCGAGCAAGCCACAGTGCAAAATGGAGGGGTTTGATACCATATCCACAAATGAGTGATATTTTGATGCCATCGACTGGCTGATTTCGTGCGTTACAGCTTTGGGGCCAATTGGGTAGTCAAAACACGCAGCATGAAATATATACATGATAGCGTTTAGTATATAAGTCCGAAAGATTTACGAAAGCGAGCTACGGGTGCCACTCGCTTATCGCTGTCACATAGGTAGATAGCAATTGTCAATGTATTCGTGTGGGTCAAGCCAACTCCTTTGGTGACGATGCAGTACTAGTGCATGTAGAATGGCTAAAGAAGACAAAAGAAGGCTATCATTTACAGCAGTAGCACTCGAGAATAGGTCCAACACTCAAAGGTGACTATCGGAAGAGTGTCATCCGCTCTTGCTTTTCAGCCAGGTCTCGCTGCCTCCCATCGCGCTTCTCTTTGAGATCTTTGAGACGGGTTTCTTTATCTTCTCTATCCTCCCGCTTGAGTCGCCGCTCGTCGGATTCTATAATTTCTAACACTTTTGGTGCTCGACAGCCGGCGCAGAGGTCATAGGAGAGACCCTGGCTAGTGCAATTCACATGAGGAAGGTGTTTGGAATAACGTTGGCAAGTTTGGGTAGGAGTTGGAGTTGGAGTTTGGAAAGTCGCGAATTCCGCTTGCATTGTCACGACCTGGTCCTCCAGGATCTTGATAGCACTCTCTTCAACATCAGCGGAACCGACGCTCACTTCTTCAACAGGCTTTTCCAACTTGAAAATATCTCCTAGATCTTCGGAAAGATGTTTGGTCTCGTAGCGGGCCTTGGCGCACCCATATACCTGTCTTGCAGCCGAGATCCTGATGACATCCTCCACGCCCAACTTCATGCCCTCCTCGACAGTCAAAGGATCAGCGCGCGTGCAGACTGCCTCGTAAGCTCCGTGCAGCCAGTCCGAAATGCCGTATCTGCGTCCGAGGACGATCTTGTCGACGGGGATGGCGGTTGCGGTGAGTTTGTCGATGGCGAGGAGCTGAATGCTTTCGAAACCCCACTTTGCTGCGAGGTGGAGGACGGACGTCCATTGGGACGTGGTCTTTTCTGTCGGGCGGCGGAAGTCGCTGGTTTACAGTTCAGTGTACACATTCGCCAGATGGAGAGGTACGCTTACGTGGGATAAAGAATGGCGAGGAACTCGTCAAAGTCGCTGCAGCTGACATCTGGCAGTACAACTGGGTTTTGTTCGTCGGTTCCTTGGACACTTTCTAGGATGGAGCGAAAGTGGGTAGAGTCGCGCTCGAAGAAATAGCGATGGACATTGTAGAGCACGGCTTCAATATGTTGACCGGATGCGCGTGAGGATGGAATTTGCAAGGGCGATCGGAACATCAACTGGGGACATTGACTCACCAGGAAGACCACGTTCCCATCTTTGAAGTGATACCGCGAATGCCTTGTCGCTTTAGCTTCCAGATCATTATTGCCTTGAACCGCGGGCAGCTCGAGCTCGTGTGAGTCGAGCGTTGACGCGTCACGCGAGCTTCCTAAGCATACGAGAGAAGGGCTGGGTGGAGCAGCGGTGAGGATCGAAGACATGGTGGGTCGTGTGTATCGTGGCTGTAGAAGATGAATACTGCCTCGTGTCCAAAGGCGCCTGAGGGCCCTGAGTGTACGGATGAGCGGTATTCCACTCCCGCTATGTCCAGTGCAGCATGGGATTCAGTGCATCCATGGCGCAAGCCATACGCCGAGACCAAAGCTGGAAGTTTCAGGAAGCAGTGATCACCGCAATTCAGCCTGGGAGAGCCGGAGAAATAGAGACCATGGAACAGATATTACAGGGAGAGCACAGTAGAAGCTGAAAAGAGCTGCCAGGCTCGCAAGAAGAAGCGCCCAGAGCGCTGTCGGGACTCGGCCGCGGGTCACAACGTCGGAAAAATAAACGTTGACTGAACGTTACCACCATTTCTCTCTCCCCTCCATAAACCCCCCTTCCTTACCGACGGATAATCCTACATAGCTGCTCGCTACCTTCAATATGTCCTGTCTCGCCCGGCGGATCACCTTGTTGCCTGCGCTCTGCGCCCATGTTTTCTATTGTACTCAACCAGTGCGCCGAACTGGCTAGGAGACTAGCCGTATGCTAACTAGCTGCTAACAACTGGACTCGACGTAGCGTCTGCTGCACTACTAATCGACGACATCAATACGGCTGCTAAGCTGCACGTTCAAGATGCCATCGCTAAGTCCTCGAAAGGCCTGCTACTCCGCGGGAGAATGCACAGTCATGGAAACAGGGCCACTGTGGCAGAACCTATCGCGTTCCGTCTCTATCTGACGGCAACGACTCCGGGGCACCGGAAAGCGCTCGCCAGCTTGCTACTGGCAGACCCCCCTCGCCGAGGCGCAGCTACACGGATGTCACCGTGAGTGACGACTATGTCACTTCCATATGGCGGATGTTGAAGACAGTCTCCACGCACTGTTCGTATGTGGCGGCTCAAAAGAGCTGATTCATCTGCGCACTATGTTCTGGGGCAAGTATAGCTCCAGTGGCGAGCTAATTGGTGCCATACAAACCCTGGCGCCGAAAAACATCCTGCATCACATGCCACTGTTTAAACGCCTCGTCCCGATTCTCGCCAAATACTAGCTCGATGTACTCAAGGTATTGGAGAAAGTGGCCATTTTCGTTGCCTCGGAAGCGTACCGGTATGACCAAGATGTACCAAAGGACAAGCGTCCTCGTGCTCTGCGTTCTTAGACTGAAAGACTCCACTTCCATCACAATGGACAAGAATCTAGCTGCTCCTGGGTTTTCCTATTTTCGCACAGGGGTTTGGGCTCGGGAATTATGCCACTCCCAGTATCCCAGTTTAGAATCTCATATGTTAGCTGTAGGGTAACTAATGCATGGGGTTCACTATACAGGGTTGAGGCTGGTTGCCCGCATTTAAGGGGGTGTGGAGCTCCATAGGTATAAGCGATTAAAACTACTTAGTAGGGATACCTGTGCCCTAACTTACTGGGATGTCAGGAAATAAACCTTACCTCACCACCACCACTTGGTTTCGCTCTGTTTTTAACCCTCCCTCAAAATTCTGCATCGGCTACATGCGTTGCTCGCAATACGAATATCGCGCCGCTTTGAATGGAATGGCCAAGCCTGGTCGTCCGTCTGCGCCCATAGCTTGTATGTTGTCAATGCCCAAAGTTCCAACTGATCAGAGTGCGATTGCGGGGACTCCTTTGGAGGAGCCAACAACTTCGCTTCCCAGCACAGCCTACAATACCCTCTGGCGGCACCGTCAAACATGTTTACGGGGATTTGCACACCAACAACAACCACACTTTACCCAACACCATGGCTGCCTCCAATGATGTTGATACTCGACAATATCAATGTGACGGCGCAGAGCGCGAAGTTTCTACGTGAACATTGACTCAACAGAACGCTCGTGGCAGCATATCAAACCCTGATATCGGTTTGCAATTTCGCTGGTCTACAAAACCCAGGGAAAATTTCACGAGGCCAGGGAGCTGCATGCGCGAGCGCTAGCAGGGCAGCAGCAACTGTTGATCACCCGAACACGTTGAGGACGAATCATAACTTTGCATATCTCCGCAACCAGCAAGGAAGACATCAAGAGGACGAAATATTTTATAGGCGCCACTAATAAGCAAGGACACAATGCTTGAGTCTGACCATCCGGACACACCGGTGACGCTGGGGAACCTCGCCGAGCTTTATGAGATGCAGGGAAGATACAAGGAGGCAGAAGAGTTGAACGAGCGGGTGACCGAGAGCAATATGAATGTGTGATGTATAACGGCAATCGTGTTTCATTTTTTTCACGCTAAAGAATCATGTGCAAGCACATCGCTGAGTCCGAAGCTTCAAGTCGCTTGCCTGCCACTGGCAGTCGGCTCCCCGACAGCTCCCCGAAGTCGAACCTATCAGTGACGTCGGTCACAAGGAATTGGCCTGAACTTAAGGTCATATTGATAATCAAGAGAACGAGTAGCATACAGGCGCCGTTGGCTGATTGCTGTCACAAATAATATATTCATGTAAGTCAAGTCAACTCTTTTGGTAAACATACAGCGCGTGTAAAATGGTCAAAGAAAGCAAAAAAAGAGCAACATTACAGTCGCAACACTCGAGAAAAAGTCCAAAACTTGAATGTGACTACCGGAAGAGTGACATCCGTTCTTGCTTTTCGACATTGTCCTGCTGCTTCACATCACGCTTCTCTTTGAGATCTTGGAGACGCCTTTCTTTGTCTTCTTTATCCTCCCGCTTGAGTCGCCACTCGTTTGATTCTTTTGGTGCTCGACAACTAGTGCAGTAGTCATGAGGTTGACGACACTGCTTAACACAAGTCACGTGAGAGAGGTAACCAGGATAAGCTGTGCAAGGAGTTTGGGCAGGAGTCGGGAGAGCCGCAAATTCTGCCTGCACTGTCACGACCTGGTCCTCCAGAATCTTAACAGCATTCTCTTCAATATCTGTCGAGCCGACGCTCGCATCTTCAACAGGTTTTTCCAGCCCGAAGATATCTGCTAGATCGTTCGAGAGATGCTTGGCCTCGTACCGGGCCTTGGCGCACCCGTATATCTGCCTCGCAGCCGAGACCCTGATGATATCCTCCACGCCCAACTTCATGCCCTCTTCAATAGTCAAAGGATCGGCTCGTGTGCAGACTGCCTCATAAGCTCCAGACAGCCAGTCCGAAATGCCGTACCGGCGCCCGAGGACGATCTTATCAACGGGAATGGCGGTTGCGGTGAGATTATCGATGGCGAGGAGCTGGATGCTCTCGAAGCCCCACTTTGCTGCGAGGTGGAGGACCGAAGTCCATTGGGCCGTGGTCTTTTCTGTCGGGCGGCGGAAGTCGCTGTTTTATATTGGAGCGTTTAGTATACACAGTCGGCCAGATGGAGGTGCGTGCTTACGTAGGATAAAGAATGGCGAGGAACTCGTCAAAATCAGCGCAGCTGACATCTGGCAATACAATTGCGTTCTGTTCGCCAACTCCTTGAACACTTTCTACGACGGACCGGAAGTGGGTAGAGTCGCGCTCGAAGAAGTAGCGATGCACATTGTAGAGCACCTCTTCAATCTATTGATCGGATGCATGTAAGTATATATTGCCGGGCCGATGGGGATATCGACTCACCAAGAAGACAATGTTCCCATCTTTGAAGTAATACTGCGAATGCCTTGTCGCTTTAGCTTCCAGATCATTGTTGCCTTGAGCCACAGGCAGCTCGAGCTCGTTTGAGTCGAGGGTTGATGCGTCACGACAGCTTCCTAAGGGCACGAGAGAAGGGCTGGGTGGAGCAGAAGTGAGGATTGAAGACATGGTGGGTTGTGGTTGCGGATGATAAAGCTACTGCCTCGTGTCCAAAGGCGCTTGAAGGCCCTAGTATACTTGCGAGCGGCATTCCCTTCCCGCTATGTTCAGTATGGCATGCAATCTCACACATTCGTTGCGCGGTACGTATGGTCTGGCTGGTAACCAGAGAGAGCATCGATTGCAGCGATTCATTCCAGGAGTGCCCGAGAGAAACCATGACGTAGAAGAATTGTAGAAGTCCAAGTTGATCAAGATGCAAGAAGAAAGAAGCGCCCAAAAGCTCTGTCGCAGATGACCACCACTTTTTGCTATTTTCGTTCGTTGCAGCTTTGGAGTCAATGTTAGTTGAAATGTGCAGCAGAGAATATATCGATGATAATATATGGTATATTATATAAGTCTAAGAGATTGATGAGAGCGGGCGATGGGTGCCATTCACTTATCAGTCACCAATAGGTAGCTAGCAATTGACAATGTATTATTGTGCGTCAAGTAAACACCTTCGGTGAACATATAGTGCGTGGAGAATGGTTAAAGGCAGAAGGAGGGCAACATTACAGTAGTAGCACTTGAGAAGAAGTCCAAAACTTGAAGGTGACTATCGGAAGAGCGCCATCCGCTCTTGCTTTTCGACGAGGTCCCGCTGCTTTACATCGCGCTTCTCTTTGAGATCTTTGAGACGCATTTCTTTCTCTTCTTTCTCCTCCCGCTTGAGTCGCCGCTCGTCGGATTCTTTTGATTCTTTTGATGCTCGACAGCTATCGCAGAAGTCATATACGTGGTTCTCGCTAATGCAAGTAGCATTAAGGTCAGAGTACCCCCAATGGCAAGGGGTATGGGTAGGCGTTGGGAAAGCCGCGAATTCCTCTTGCACTGTCGCGACCTGGTCCTCCAGGATCTTTATAGCGGTCTCTTCAACATCAGCGGAGCCGACGTCCACTTCTTCAACAGGCTTTTCCAACCTAAAAATATCTCCTAGGTCGTTCGAGAGATATCTGGTCTCGCACCGGGCATTGGCGCACCCATATACCTGCCTCGCAGCAGAAATCCTGATGATATCCTCCACGCCCAACTTCATGCCCTCCTCGATGGTCAAAGGATCGGCGCGCATGCAGACCGCCTCATACGCTCCAGGGAGCCAGTCTGAAATGCCGTACCGACGCCCGAGGACGATCTTGTCGACGGGAATGGCGGTTGCGGTGAGTTTGTCAATGGCGAGGAGCTGAATGCTTTCGAAGCCCCACTTCGCTGCGAGATGAAGGATCGAGGTCCATTGGATGGTGGTCTTTTCTGTCGGGCAGCGGAAGTTGCTGATTTACATTAGAGTGTTTAGTATACACATCGGCCGGATGGAGGCGAGCGCTTACGTGGGATAAAGAATGGCGAGAAATTCGTCAAAGTCGCTACAGCTAACATCTAGCAGGACAATTGGATTCTGCTCGTCGGCTCCTTTGACGCTTTCCAGGATGGAACGGAAGTGGGTAGAGTCGCGCTCGAAGAAGTAGCGATGGACATTGTAGAGCACGTCTTCAATCTATTGACCGGATGCCAGCGTGTAAGGATGGAATCTGCGGGGGTTCGATGGGGAGGGACATCAACTCACCAAGAAGACCACATTTCCATCTTTGAAATAGTATCTCGAATGCCTTGGCTGCTCAAGTTCGTTTGAGTCGAACGGCGACGGGGCACGAGAGCTTCCGAAGGACATGATAGAAGGACTGGGTGGAGCAGAGGTGAGGATTGAAGACGTGGTGGATCGTGGTCGTGAAAGATACAGCTACTGCCTCGTGTGCACAGACGCTTAAGGGCCTTGGATGAACCGTATTTCATTCCCGTTATGTCCAGTATGGCATGCATCTTAAGGCATTCATTGTGTGGTTGCACGTTCTCAGACGAGCTGCTGGGTGAAGGGAGACGTAATTGGCACGATCCAGCCTGATGGAGTGCGATAGAAACCAGTTCATCGAAGGGGCCCAAGCCTGATCGAAATTCCAGAACTTGAAGGTGCGGTGGGTGGTGGTGGTAGTGATGCTGTTCTCCGAACTGGGCCAAAGTTTGAAACATTTTGTGACACTGACAGTCGTCGGCCGCGAACTTGTCCACAAAACATGACGTATCTATTACATCCCTCAATCGGGACTCGGGTCACAGCGGAAAAATCAACCGAACCTTGACCGAACCTTACCACCATCAGCCACCATCGCTCGCCCCCCCCTCCAGAAATTCCAACACGAGTAACTGCAGCGTCTGATTTCTCTAAACCCTCAAGCAATATTAATGAGCGCATTCGGCTTCTCTGCATCAAGTATTCTCCCTCTTGCTTACAGACGGATAATCCTAGCTGTTCGCTATCTTCAATATGTCCTGTCTCGTACGTCCGGCGGATTACCTTATTGCCTACGCACTGCCGAATGTTTGCTATTGAATTGGGCGGGCGCGCCGAACTGGTTAGGAGACTTAGGCGTGGTAATTCACCGTATGTCAACCAACTGGACTCGTCCGACATGGTTACCGCTTGGACTGGACGTAGCGTCTGCTGCACTACTTATTAACGGTATTACTATGGCTGCTAAGCTGCACGTTCCGGATGCGGTCTATACGTCCTCGAAAGATCTGCTATTTCGCGAGAGAATGCACAGTGATAAGAGGGGGCCACTGTGGCGGAACCCATTGCGTTCGCACTGTATGCATATGGCGGCTCAAACGAGCTGATTAATCTACGCACTATGTTCTGGGGCGCTCCAGTGGCGAGCTAATTGGTGCTATATGAATGTTTGAACCCTAACGCCGACGGACATCCTGCATCGCATGCCACCGTCGAAACGCCTCGTCCCGACTCTCATCGAACACTCGCTCGACGTACTCAAGGTATTCAATAAAGTAGCCATGTTCGTTACCTCGAGGCGTACTGGTATGGCCAAGATGCACCAGAGGACAGGCGTCCTCATGCTCTGAATGTCATGCTATGGTGTGCGCGTATCGAAGCAGCACGCTAAAATCCAGCAACCTAGAGTCTGTCCCCCGGTTCTCATACAGGTTGTCCGTGACTAGTTTTAAGACCGGACAACTCCGATTCCACCACACTGGAGAGTAATTTGGCCGCTCCTGGGGTTTCCAATTTTTTTCCCCCGGGGGTTTGGGTTCGGGATTTATCCCCCTCCCAGTCTCCCAGTTTACTATCATGTCTACGGGGATTTGCACACCAACAACTGAAACGAATTCCCCGTTGCAGTGGCTGCCTCCGATGACTGCTGATACTCGATAATGTGACGGCGGAGAGGGCGAAATTTCTCCAAGAACAATTTCCGCGAGAGAACGTCGGTGGCAGCATATCAGTTACCGCTCGCCTGAGCACGCTGATAGCGGTTCGCAATATTGCTGATCTATCCAAGACCCAGGGGAAATTTGACGAGGCCGGGAAGCTATAAGCGCAAGCGCTGGCAGGGCAGCAGCAGCTCGTAGTTGATCGATGACCACCCGGGCACATTGACAACGGTCGGCAAACTTGCTAGTCTATACGAAAATCAGGGGGAAATCAACGGGGCCGAGAAGCTGTATGTCGGAGCGTTGACCGGGCAGGAGCAGCAGCTTGGAGTTGATCACCCGACCACACTGAGGACGATTTATGACTTTGCATATCTCCTCAACCAGCACGGAAGAAATCAAGAAGATGAGCTACTTTATAGGCGAGGACTAATAGGCAAAAGGAATTGGCCTGAACTTAAGCTCGTACAGTGACAATCAAGAGAGCAGGCAGCAGGTGCCATTCACTGATCACTGTCACAAATAGGGAGGTAAGTAGCAATTGGCAATGTATTCCTATAAGTCAAGTCAACTCCTTTTGCAACCGTACAGTGCACGTAGAATGGTCAAAGAAAGCAAAAGAAGGGTAACATTACAGCAGTAGCACTCAATAATAGGGTAGGTCCAACACTCGAAGGTAGCTATCGGAAGAGTGTCATTCGCTCTTGCTTTTCGACCAGGTCCCGCTGCTTTACATCGCGCTTCTCTTTGAGATCTTGGAGACGCCCTTCTTTGTCTGCTATATCCTCCCGCTTGAGTCGCCGCTCGTTTGATTCTTTTGGTGCTCGACAGCTAGCGCAGATGTTTACGGGGTGATGGAGTTCAGGACCCTGGCTAATGCAAGTTACATTAGGGTCAGGATACCCCCATTGGCAAGGGTTTTGGGTAGGAGTTGGGAAAGCAGTTAATTCCACTTGCACTTGCACGACTTGGTCCTCCAGGATCTTAATAGCATTCTCTGCAATATTCGTGGAGCCGATGCCCACTTCTGCAACAGGCTTTTCCAGCTCGAAGATATCTCCTAGATCGTTCGAGAGATGCTTGGCTTCGTACCGGGCCTTGGCGCACCCATATACCTGCCTCGCAGCCGAGATCCTGATGCTATCCTCCACGCCCAACTTCATGCCCTCTTTGATAGTCAAAGGATCGGCACGCGTGCAGACCGCCTCATACGCTCCAGGGAACCAGTCGGAAATGCCGTACCGACGTCCGAGGACGATCTTGTCGACGGGGATGGCGGTTGCGGTGAGTTTGTCGATGGCGAGGAGCTGGATGCTCTCGAAACCCCACTTTGCTGTGAGATGGAGGACTGAAGTCCATTGGGCCGTAGTCTTTTCTGTAGGCCGGCGGAAGTCGCTAATTTGCATTGGAGTGGTTAGTACACAGAGTTGCCCAGATGGAGGTGTGCGCTTACGTGGGATAAAGAATGGCGAGGAACTCGTCAAAATCAGCGCAGCTGACATCTGGCAATACAATTGGGTTCTGTTCGTCGGCTCCTTGGACGCTTTCTAGGATGGAACGGAAGTGGGCAGAGTCGCGCTCGAAAAAGTAGCGATGGACATTGTAGAGCACCTCTTCAATCTGTTGGCCAGATGTGTGTAAGGTTGGAATATGCAAGAGCGACTGGGACATCAACTCACCAAGAAGACCACATTCCCATCTTTGAAGTAGTATTGCGAATGCCTTGTCGCTTTAGCTTCCAGATCATTGTTGCCTTGAACCGCGGGCAGCTCGAGCTCGTTTGAGTCGAGGGTTGACGCGTCACGACAGCTTCCTAGGAACACGAGAGAAGGGCTGGGTGGAGCAGAGGTGAGGATTGAAGACATGGTGGATTGTGGTTGTGGAAGATAAAGCTACTGCCTCATGTCCAAAGGCGCTTGAAGGCCCCAGTATACTTGCGAGCGGCATTCCATTCGCTATGTCCAGCTGGCATGCAATCTGATGCATTCATCGCGCGGTCCGTATGATCTGGTTGGTAATCAGAGAGAGCATCAATTGCAGCGATCCATTCCAAGAGTACCCGAGAGAAACCATGGCGTAGAAGGGAACAAGCAAGGCCCAAGCTGATCAAGATGCAAGAACTTGAAAGAAGCGCCCAAAAGCTCTGTCGCAGATGACCACCACTTTCGCTTTTTTCACTCTCCCTCACCGAATCAACATGCATCGTTGCTTATTCATCTCGGAGATCTTAGCTGTCATATTCGAATTTATCCAAGAACAAAAAAACTCGACAATATACTGACTTGCGAATGTCGACTAAATCTTCTGCGAGCGGACTTACTACGGGGAGAACCATAAATGAACTTCAAGACCTGAAATATCTTCCGCCTGATTTGCTGGCTTCAAATGACTCTGTTGCGATAATGACTGTCTACTGTCCAAGGCTTTTGCAGTGATCTGAACGTGCAATTCTAATCCCGTTATACAGTCTTTTGTCTGCGAGCCCGCAGCCCATGGAGTCCAACCGCTCCAAGAGCACACGGCGCATGCGTAAACTTGCGGTGGCACCTCTCCCTCATGAGATATTCAGACCTGGGAGATCGGTCCCCAAGTTTGCTCATAGTGCCGTTGCTGCAGGTACTCTAGAGGTCGTGCGCCGCAGTAGCAAAGTGTTGCCTGCCAACATGTCAAGATTGCCAGAACTGCGCTATCTTTGGGCCTAGCCTTAGAGTTCTAGAGGTCAAGTTTGCATACTCAAAGAGACAGGCCGCGTCACGCTCTTGCCCTCTCAGCAATAATCTACATGAAATGCGAATGGAAGGTTGGAATCTCGTCAGGTTGGAATCTCATCACTGAAACAAAGGTGATAAACTGCTATATGCTTTCATAGGTGGTCTCTCCAGTCTCCAGTCTCCAGGAACTTACAAACTTAACAATGACCAACATTTCTGCACCAAAATGCTCTGCGCCCTCACACGCTATCAGCAGCCATTAACTAGCTTACTGTTTCGTCGATGCAGCTATCGCTTCAATATGTTGACCGGATGCGCGTGAGGATGGAATTTGCAAGGGCGATCGGAACACCAACTCACCAAGAAGACGATGTTCCCATCTTTGAAGTAATACTGCGAATGCCTTGTCGCTTTAGCTTCGAGATCATTGTTGCCTTCAACCGCGGGTAGCTCGAGCTCATTCGAGTCGAGCGTTGACGCGGCACGGGAGCTTCCTAAAGACACGAGAGAAGGGCTGGGTGGAGCAGAGGTGAGGATTGAAGACATGGTGGATGGTTGTGGAAGATAAAGCTACTGCCTCGTGTTCAGTGACGCTTGAGGGCCCTAAGTGTACGGATGAGCGGTATACCATTCCCGCTATGTCCAGTGCAGCATGGAATTCGATGCATTCCTGGCGCAGGCCATACGCCGAGACCAACGCTGATGTTTGAGGAAGTAGGAATCACCGCAATTCAGCCTGGGAGAGCCTGAGAAACAGAGACCATGGTATAGATATTACAGGGAGAGCACAGCGGTCCAGGAAGCTGAAAAGAGCTGAAAGGCTCGTAAGAAGAAGCGCCCAAAGCTCTGTCGGGATTCGGGTCACGGCGTCGGAAAAATAAACGTTGACCGAACGTTACCACCATTTATAAATCCAACACACACCTGCAGCGCGTCTGATAAACTCTCAAGCAACCAGAGATTATGCTTCTCTGAATCAGTTATTCTCCCTCTTCCTTACAGACGGATAATCCTACATAGCTGCTCGCTACCTTCAATAGTCACATATGTCCTGTCTCGCCCGGCGGATCGCGTTGTTGCCTGCGCCCATGTTTTCTATTGTACTCAACCAGTGCGCCGAACTGGCTAGGAGACTAGCCGTATGCCAACCAGCTGCCAACCAACTGGACTCGACGTAGCGTCTGCTGCACTACTAATCGACGACATTAATACGGCTGCTAAGCTGCACGTTCAAGATGCGATCGATAAGTCCTCGAAAGGCCTGCTACTCCGCGGGAGAATGCACAGTCATGGAAACAGGGCCACTGTGGCAGAACCCATCGCGTTCCGTCTCTACTGACGGCAACGACTCCGGAGCATCAGAAAGCGCTCGCCAGCCTGATTCTAGCAGACCCCCCTCGCCGAGGCGCAGCTACGTTACGCGGATGTCACCGTGAGTGGCGACTATGCCACTTCTATATGGCGGATGTCGAAGACAGTCTCCACGCACTGTTCGTATGTGGCGGCTCAAAAGAGCTGATTCATCTGCGCACTATGTTCTGGGGCAAGTGTAGCTCCAGTGGCGAGCTAATTGGTGCTATAAAAACCCTGGCGCCGAAGAACATCCTGCATCACGGTCGCGTCGTTCAGTGGCAATTGCCTACGCAGTTTCTGATGATCGTCCCGACTGTCAACCGGATGTCGCAGGCGTTTTGCACCAGAACCATGGCAGGAAGCGTAGAAATGGCATATGCATACGCCATAGTCAAATCGCGATACATCAGTGAGGATCTGACCCCCAACACCAACCCGACATCCTTATCAGCTGCACGTCAGAAGACCTGTGCCAGAAAAAGGCGACCATGACGGGAAGACAAGATATTCTCAGCCATGTACTGAAACCACGCGCGCACTGCCAATAATCCGTGGAGCTGTTGGCAGTGTTAGCAGTGGCAGGCGGTCTCAAGGAGTGCTGGAAACATGACCTTTGGATAACCCATCCTCCGCCTCGATCCGTCGCTTGCTCATCAGATGAATGCCTGAGCAGAAAATGAGAAATTAGTGTAATCAGAATTAGTGTGTGGCCATTACTTAGCCCCGTGGTATGGGGTCAATGTACTTACTGCGAGTTGTCGATCAGTATCGAATATCTTGGAATTTTCACAAACTGGTGGCAATTAAATGTGGAGGTCCAACCAGCTCGCGAAACACAAGCAACGATTCGACTGGTTCAAATACTGTAACATGACACTGATCATGGTTGCTCTAAAGATTTTGCGATTTGCACATTGAACTGAGCAATTCAGTTGTACAACTAGACTTGAATCAGTGTCAGAGTGTGTGCGTATAAGCAAGTGTATTGCGAAACATGGGAGCATACGAGAGTCACAGCGCCAAACGGAGCGGGTGGTAGTAGCAGCGGTGATACCATATTCACAAATACCATCGACTGGCCGATTTCGTTCGTCGTAGCTTTGGGGCCAATTATGGTCCAGGGTAGCCAAAATATGCAGCAGAGAAGAACTGGGTGGTAATAGAGGGAATATAAGTCGAAGAGATTGACGAGAACAAGTGCCATAAATAGGTAGTTAGCAATTGGCAGTGTACTCTGATGGGTCACGTCAACACCTGTGGTGGCCATACAGTGCATGCAAAATGGTCAAAGGCAAAAGAAGGGCAACATTACATTAGCAGCAGTCGGGAATAGGTCCAACATTCGAAAGTGACTATCGGAAGAGTGCCATCCGCTTTTGCTTTTCGAGCAGGTCCTGCTGCTTTATATCACGCTTCTCTTTGAGATCTTTGAGACGCCTTTCTTTATCTTCTTTATCCTCCCGCTTGACTCGCCACTGGTCGGATTCTTTTGGTGCTCGACAGCCAGGGCAGAAACTCGGGTAGCTAACCCAGTCATCACAAGGGCGGCTAGTAGGAGGGAGTCGGGAGCAATGAGTTTGGGCAGGAGGTGAGGCAGGAGTTGGGAAAGCCGCAAATTCCGCTTGTATTTTCACGACCTGGTCCTCCAGGATCTTGATAGCATTCTCTTCAATATCCGTGGGGCCGACGCTCACTTCTTCAAAAGATTTTTCCAACCCGAAGATATCTCCCATATCGTTCGAGAGATGCTTGGCCTCGTACCGGGCCTTGGCACACCCATATACCTGTCTTGCAGCCGAAATCCTAATGATATCCTCCACGCCCAACTTCATTCCCTCTTCGATAGTCAAAGGATCGGCCCGTGCGCAGACCGCCTCAAAAGCTCCGGGCAGCCATTCCGAAATGCCATACCGGCGTCCGAGGACAATCTTATCGACGGGAATGGCAGTTGCGGTGAGTTTATCGATGGCGAGGAGCTGAATGCTCTCGAAACCCCACTTTTCTGCAAGATGGAGGACGGAGGTCCATTGGGCCGTGGTCTTTTCTGTAGGGCGGCGGAAGTCGCTGATTTACATTGGAGTTGTTAGTACACAGAGTCGGCCAGATGGAGGTGCGCGCTTACGTGGGATAAAGAATGGCGAGGAACTCGTCAAAGTCGCGGCAGCTGACATCTGGCAACACGACTGGGTTCTTTTCGTCGGCTCCTTGCACACTTTCTAGCATGGAGCGGTAGTGGGCGGAGTCACGCTCGAAGAAGTAGCGATGGACGTTATAGAGCACTTCTTCGATCTATTGACAGGATGTGTTTAATTATACATTTGCAGGGGCGATGTGGACATAAACTCACTAGGAAGGCCACATTCCCATCTTTAAAGTAGTATTGCGAATGTCTTGTCCCTTTAGCCCCCAGCGCGGGCTGATTAAGCTTATTCGCATTCGAGCTGAGCGGCGACGAGACACGAGAGTTTCCGAAGGGCACGAGAGAAGGGCTGGGTGGAGCAGAGGTGAGGATTGAAGACATAGTAGATCGTGGTTGTAGAAGATAAAGTTACAGCCTCATGTTCACAAGCGCTTAAGGGTTTTACATGAGCCGTATTTGATTCCCGTTATGTCCAGGATGGCAGGCAATCGAAGGCATTCGTGGTGTTGCTGTAAGTTCTCGCACCAGCTGCTGGTTGAAGGGAGAAGTAATTGGCACGATCTAGCCTGAGGGAGTGCGATAGAAGCTATTTCATAGAAGGGGCCAAGCAAAGCCCAAGCATGATCGAGATTCAAGAAAGTGCGGTGGTGGTGGTGGTGGTGGTGGTAGTCACTGATGATGTTCTCCGAACTGGGCCAAAACGCTTTGCGATAGTCGTCGAACTCGATCGCAAAACATAACATATCGATTACATAACTCAATGGTATTCGGGTTGCCGTTCTTCACCGTCCTGTGGAAACCTGCGGGAAATTATCTCAGGACAAGATTTACAGGACCAACCAAAGAAGATACATAATGTACTTAATTTTGCGTTGATGCTGTAGCCCGATGTGCTGTCGCGCGATCGAGTGATCGGAGATAAGCATTGTGGACGTAAACTACGACTACGACCTCCTAAATTTCAAACCAAATCACCACGCAACAAGCCATTTCTATGGACTGGGTGCAGGGGGAGCAGCATAGAATTCACCATCGGGCTGGCTGTTTTGCCGATGCTGCCATCTCATATCGACTTGCAATCGTGCCTCCGCATCTCGACGCATGTGCCTTAAAGACTAACTTACCAGCAGGGAAGTACGTGACGACTAGAATGACATGTGTGGTCGATGAGCATACCCCAATACCTGGTAACCCTGATGTCTTTGTACAAAGTTCACCGGCCTATTGACAGCTGTCCAGGTCCTCGTCCTCGTCGCTGGCGACGTGATGATGATGCAGTTCGCATCTTCCCTGCTCAAAGTTGTAAGGGACCCCACCTAATCCATTCAATTGTGCTTTGTCCCATCGTGGTTACTTGGTTGCACCTCTGACCTCAGGAGCAGCAGCTTGGGGCTAATCGCCCGCGCACGCTGATGACGCCGGTTCATATTCTTGCACATCTCAGCAAACGGCAAGGTACTTAGACCTCAAGAGGCCGAGGTACTTTACAGGCGAGCACTGGCAGCCATGAAGCAAAGCCTGGGTCTGACCATCCAGACACACTGGTGAAGCTAAAGAACCTCGCTGAGCTGCATGAGACGTAGGGAAGATACGAGGTAGCAGAAGTGCTGAAGAAGGGTGTAAGCACATCGCTGAGTCCTAAGCTTCAAGTCGCTTGTCAATCACCGATAGTTGACTGACAGTGCTCCCCGACAGCTCCCCGACGTTGAACCTCTTGGTGAGCTTAATCACAAGGAGCACGTAAGGTCGTATTGATTATTGATAATCAAGAGAGCGAGCAGCGGGCGTCATTCACTGAGCATTGTCACAAATAGGTCGATAAGTAGCAATTGACAATGTATTCTTGTAAGCCAAGTCAACTCATTTGGTAACCGTATAGTACAAGTAGAATGGTCAAAGAAGGCAAAAAAAAAAAGGAGGGGGGTAACAGTAGCACTCGAGAATAGGTCTAATACTCGAAGGTGACTATCGGAACAGCGACATCCGCTCTTGCGTTTCGACCACGTCCCGCTTCTTTACATCGCGCTTCTCTTTGAGATCTTTGAGACGCCTTTCTTTGTCTTCTTTATCCTCCCGCTTGACTCGCCGCTCGTCTGATTCTTTTGGTGCTCGACAACCAGCGCAAAAGGTGTGGGGGTTATTACCAATGTTAATGCAAGTCACGCCAGGGTTATAAGGATATTTGGAACAGCCGATTTTGGCAGGGGTTGGAATAGCCGCGAATTCTGCCTGCACTTTCACAATCTGGTCCTCCAGACTCTTAATGGCATGTTCTTCAACATCGGCGGGTCCGGCGTTCACTTCTTCACAAAGCTTTTCCAACTTAAAAATGTCTCCCAGATCTCCCAAGAGATGCTTGGTCTCGCAGCGGGCCTTGGCGCACCCATACACCTGCCTCGCAGCTGAGATCCTGACGACATCCTCCACGCCCAACTTCATCCCTTCTTCTACAGTCAAAGGATCGGCGCGTGTGCAGACTGCTTCGTACGCTCCGTGAAGCCAGTCCAAAATGCCGTACCGGCGTCCGAGGACGATCTTGTCGACGGGAATGGCGGTTGCGGTGAGTTTATCGATGGCGAGGAGCTGGATGCTCTCGAAACCCCACTTTGCTGCCAGATGAAGAATCGAGGTCCATTGGGCCGTTGTTTTTTCTGTAAGGCGGCGGAAGTCGCTGATTTACATTCGAATGTTTAGTACATACGTTGGCTGGACGGAGGGGTGCGCTTACGCGGGATAGAGAATGGCGAGGAACTCGTCGAAGTCGCTGCAGCTGACATCTGGCAATACAACTGGGTTCGGTTCGCCGGCTCCTTGAGCACTTTCTAGGATGGAGCGGAAGTGGGCAGAGTCGCGCTCGAAGAAGTAGCGATGTACATTGTAGAGCACATCTTCAATCTATTGACTAAATGCGCATAAGAGTGAAATTCGCAAGAGCAATCGGGACATCGATTCACCAAGAAGACCACATTCCCATCTTTGAAGTAGTATTTCGAATGCCTTGCCCCTTTGGCTTCCGGTTGAATGTTTGCTTGGACCGCGGGCAGTGCGAGCTCGTTCGAGTCGAGCGTTGATGTGGCACGAGAGCTTCCTAAGGACCCGAGAGAAGGGCTGGGTGGAGCAGAAGTGAGGATCGAAGACATGGTAGGTCGTAGTGGTAGAAGATAAAGCTACTGCCTCATGTTCACAGACGCTGAAGGGCCTCACATCGGTATTCCATTCCCGCTATGTCCAGCATAGCATGCAATCTCACACGTTCATAGCGCGGTCCGTATGTTCTGACCAGTGCTCAAAAGGAGTATCAATCGCAGTGATCCAGTCTGAGAGTTCCCGAAAGAAACCATAGCATAGAAAAAGAAGAACTGAAAGGCTCGCGAGAAGAGGCGCCCAAAACTTTCGTCGCGTCACTACCACTTGCTTACGCTCACTCTCCCTCACCGAATCAATATACATCGCCGAATATTCATCTCGGAGACCTTAACTGCTACATTTGACTCTGTTGAAGAAAATGACCAAATCTTCATACTTTGTTGCCTTGCGAGGTCTGCAAAACCTGCTGCGAGCCTGCCCTCCACCTCAGGCTGTGACTATCGGAGCCAACTGCACAATGGCCTCCATATACACTCTCCTGATGTTTTGATTCCTTCGAAGGGATCGGCTGGAAGGTACGCTAATCCCAGTGGTCGCGGTGGTGCGTGATTCGATACGGTAACTGCCATAGCGGATCTGGACTCTGCACGCCCAGCAGATCCCCGCTCGCTATCAACGACGGATCTTTCGCCGACTTCGGGTCAGCCACGGGCAAACTCGAGTATGTCGAGAAAACTGGGGAGCTCGTCGATTTCACGCCTGTGTGAGTCTTCCATGTATCGACGCGCACTCCGCGCCCTGCGGGCCACGCGATGAAACTGGGGCGGATGGCACCGGAGGAGAGACGCAAATCTTTAGCAGGATCTTCGGCTGTGAGGCGCAATTGGGTGGCGCAGCATTGCGGGGGCCCGATAATAGCTGGGTTGAAGTTAGGGTGGCGGAGTTGGAGAGGTGGAGCTGCATGCGCACGAGAACGAGGTTCGTGACTTCCTCTATGTGATGAACCAATACGTTTATCAGTCAGATTTGGCGTGGGATATATGGGATTTTGGAATTGGGGAAAGGAGATGAAGCGCACCTGTGACTGTATGCTCGCCCTGTATACAGGGATTGATCTCGAGGAACGCCCACTGGTCTATGTGCGAGTTTACGAGGTACTCGAACGTTCCCATACATTGATATCTTAAGCCACGCGCCATCTTCACAGAGACAGCGAGTAGAAGCTCAACTAGATTCCAGGGGATGGTGGAGGGTGCCATCTGTGCATTCGCATCTTTAGTTAGATTCAAATTGATATTATGAATAAGTGGAAGGGAAGAAATGATTCCCCACCTCAAGGACCTTCTAGAACCGCCGTTGTACGCCGCACTCTCGTTCCCACAAGTGGACTACGTCTTCTGTGCCGTCGCCCACGACCTGAACCTCGACGTGCCTCTATCTCGGTTCAGACAGCGCCATCTCTACAAAAAACTGGCCTGACGGGCTCTCGCCCATGCATCTAAGATGATGTAACTCAGCTTGTGCCATAAGTAGCTTTGATCCTAACGAACCGTTTGAATCCTCAACACCTTCTTCAGCGCTAGTCACACGTATACCGCGCCATCCCCGCCGTCTAGCACCTTGATCGTCGTCGTATATCCGGCCCTATCCTTGATGAACTCCCGAACATCCGTTGCCGAGTCCACATGTGTGCCAGACGCGTCCGGATCGTCCTGTGAGACAGCGAGGTCGCGGGAGAGCACTCAGTAGATGCGCGGTGTCGGTTGCGGAACCAATGAATGCTGCACTTGGTCGTCCAGAAGTAGGGGAGGATGGCAGGGGGGTGACGGCGAAGCTCTCGCTGGAGAAGCTGTAGCTTGGGTGGGTGTGGGTGCTTTGTGGTCTGCGACGGGAAACGGGTTATCAGCGATGTGCATAGAGATACATGGTAATGACGAGTGTCTTACATACCTATTTGCGATGTCAACGCTGCGCTCGGGACCCATGAACCACGATATGTCGTCCAGGTTGATGGACTTGTCCGCGAATGTAGCATGGTCGGTGTCCTGAGCAGTGAGCAATGTACATTGCGACTGCGCTCCCTCCAAGCTGCTGTGCAGTACGGTAATGCTGTCAGTTTGTGCTGTCCCTGAGTAATTTCGGGTGGACCACAGTCAATCTCGCTGCGGATAGCAATGAGGATTCCGGGCGTGCAGGCCATTCGAGACAAATTTGAGACGGTCTTTCGGAGTTATGTAATATCCAGTCAACTGCAGGTCGTATTGGAGGCAAATTGGAGGCTGGCCCGTCACTCCGATTTTGACTTGTCACATGTTTCATTCATATATCGCCCGTACCACTTTCTAGCTTACAGTGACGCGTGTCGCAGGCGTTTCGCACCCAAGAAGAGTAGAAATGACATACGTCATATATAGTCAAATGACGATTATCAGTGAGGATCTAACTTCCAACATGTTACTCAGTTGCGCGTCAGAGGACCTGTGCCGGCAAAAGCCGACCATGACGGGAAGACAAGATATCCTCGGCCATGTATAGTGAACCACGCGCGCACTGACAATAAATAACTGCGTGGGGCTGTTGACAGTGTTCGTAGTGGCAGGTGGTATCAAGTAGTGCTGGATTTTACCTTTTAGATTGCCCATCCTCCGCCTCGGTCCATCGCACTCTCAGGCTCCTCAGATGCATGCCCGAGCAGCGTGTGGCCCATTGCCTATCCTCCAAAACACCTGGGGGGTCACGGTACTGATCGATCGCTGTCCTTCTTGCAAGTTGTCGATCAATACCGAATATCTTGGAATTCTGGAAATGGGTGGCAATGTGGTTGTCCAACTAGGTTGCGAAACATGATAAACGACTCGAGTGAATCAAATGGATGACACTATTATTGATCATAGTGCTCTAAAGATTTTGCGATTTGACACATTGAAGTTGGCAATGTGTTGTCGGAGCGGGTGGTAGCAGCAGCGGTGATGCGATGCCATATTCACAAATAATATGTTGAGGCATCAACAGGCCGATTTCGTTCGTTACAGTTTTGGGGCCAATTTTCGGTAGCCAAGATATGCAGCAGAGAAGATATGGATGATAAAATATGATATGGTAAGTAGCAGTTGACAATGTATTCGTGTGGGTCAAGTCAACTCCTTGGTGGCAACCGAGTGCATGTATAACGGTCAAAGCAGGCAAAACAAGGGCAACATTAGAGTAGTAGCACTCGAGGATAGGACCAAGTTACCAACCCTCAAAAGTGATTATCGGAAGAGGGTCATCCGATCTTGCTTTTCGACCAGATCCCGCTGCTTCGCATCGCGCTTCTCTTTGAGATCTTTGAGGCGCCTTTCTTTATCCTCTTTATCCTCCCGCTTGATTCGTCGCTCATCTGATTCTAGTTCTTTTGGTGTGCGACAGACAGCGCAGTAATACTCGGGGTAATGGGCGTGAAGACCCTTGCTAATGCAAGTTACGTTAGTGCCAGAGTAGTCGGGCCATTGGCAAGGGGTTTGGGTAGGAGCTGGGAAAGCTGCGAATTCCGCTTGCACTATCACAACCTGGTCCTCCAGGATCTTGATAGCGCTCTCTTCGACATTAGCGGATCCGACACTCGCTTCTTCAATGGGCTTCTCCAACCCGAATATATCTCCTAGATCATTCAAGAGATGCTTGGCCTCGTACCGGGCCTTGGCGCACCCATATACTTGCCTCGCAGCCGAGATCTTGATGCTATCTTCCACGCCCAACTTCATCCCCTCTTCGACAGTTAAAGGATCGGCCCGTGTGCAGACTGCCTCATAAGCTCCAGGCAGCCAGTCCGAAATGCCATACCGGCGTCCGAGGACGATCTTGTCGACAGGAATGGCGGTTGCGGTGAGTTTATCGATGGCGAGGGGCTGGATGCTCTCGAAACCCCACTTTGCTGCGAGATGGAGGACGGAGGTCCATTGGGCCGTGGTCTTTTCTGTAGGGCGGCGGAAGTCGCTGATTTACATTAGTGTTTAGTATACACATCGGCCGGATGGAGGCGTACGCTTACGTGGGATAAAGAATGGCGAGAAATTCGTCAAAGTCGCTGCAGTTGACATCTGGCAGTACAACTGGGTTCTGTTCGTCTGTTCCTTGGACGCTTTCTAGGATGGAGCGGAAGTGGGTAGAGTCGCGCTCGAAGAAGTAGCGATGGACATTGTAGAGCACGTCTTCAATCTATTGACGGAATGTGTTTAAGGATACATATGCAGAGGCGATGGGGACATTGACTCACCAGGAAGACCACATTCCCATCTTTGAAGTAATACTGCGAATGCATTGTCGCTTTAGCTTCCAGATCATTGTTGCCTTGAACCGTGGGCAGGTCGAGCTCGTTTGAGTCGAGCGTTGATGCGGCAGGAGAGCTTCCTAAGGACACGAGAGAAGGGCTAGGTGGAGCAGAGGTCAGGATTGAAGACATGGTGGATTCTGGTCGTGGAAGATAAAGCTACTAGTACTGCCTCATGTCCAAAGGCACTTGAGGGCCTGGTATACTTGCGAGCGGCATTCCATTCCCGCTATGTCCAGCATAACATGCAATCTCACGCATTCATAACGCGGTCCGTATGATCTGGCTGGTAATCACAACGATCCATTCTGAGGGTGCCGAGAGAAACCATGGCATAGAAGAGGACCAACCAAGGCCCAGCTGATCGATATTCAAGATTCAAGACCAAGAAAGAAGAAGCGCCGAAAATCTCTGCCGCGTCTGTCCACCACTGTTGCTCTTTCCACTCTCCCCCACCGAATCAAGATGCATCGTTGCTTATTCATCTCGCAGATCTTTGCTGTCATATTCGAATTTATTTAAGGAAAACAAAAAACGACACTCTAGACTTGCGAGGCTCTGCGAAACCTTCTGCGAGCCCGCACTGGACTTGCTCCGGGGAGAGCTGTGGATGGACTTTAAGACCTGAAATGTTTGCCGTTTGATTTGCCGGCTTCAAATGCCTCTGGCGAAATGGTGGCTGTCTACTTTCCCTGCATCGCCGGGATGATAGCGATGGTGCACCTCTGCCACTGGATCCACGAACCATCGAGCTTTTGTTCAAGGTTGACAATATGTGCAAACTCGTTCCAAATGAAAGCATTGAAACACAATGGTGAACAACACATTCTTGAAACGCACGAACGATGCATGGCCTTTGCCGGAGGAGCTCTTCATCTTGTACGAGTCTGACGATGACGACGAATAAAGTGAAACACAACATACACAGATCACTGCCGAGTCCCGATGGCGTTGTGCCCCGTCCGCTTGCCCGAATCTTCTGAGGGCCGAGTCGGCGTTTGATGCAACACTCGACACCCCGCACTTTACCGTACAGTCCCTCCCACGAGCTATGGGAGTTTGCAACATCAGTCGAGGAATGTATTCTTGTGGGTCAAGTCAACACATTAAGCGACAATGCAGTGTATGTAGAATGGTCAAAGAAGGTAAAAGAAGGACAACATCACAGTAGTAGTGCTCGAGAGTAGGACCAACACTCGCAGGTGACTACCGGAATAGTGTCATCCGCTGTTGCTTTTCGACCAGGTCCCGCTTCTTTATATCGCGCTTCTCTTTGAGATCTTTGAGACGCCTTTCTTTGCCTTCTTTATCCTCCCGCTTGAGTCGGCGCTCGTCTGATTCTGATATGTTTGGTACTTGACAGTGAGCGCAAGATTGGGTGGGTAGAAGACCCTGGCTAGCGCAAGTCACCATACGCGGTTGATCATAATACCATTGGCAAGATTGGGTAGGAGTTGGAGTTGGAGCTGGGAAAGCCGCGAATTCCGCTTGCACTGTCATGACCTGGTCCTCCAGGATCTTGATAGCACCTTCTTCGACATCAGCGAAGCCGACGCACAGTTCTTCAAAAGGCTTTTCCAACTTGAAAATATCTCCCAGATCTCCCGAGAGATGCTTAGTCTCGTAGCGCGCCTTGGCGTACCCATACGCCTGCCTCGCAGCCGAGATCCTGATGATATCCTCCACGCCCAACTTCATGCCCTCTTCAACAGTCAAAGGATCGGCGCGCGTGCAAACCGCCTCATACGCTCCGGGCAGCCAGTCCTCGATGCCGTACCGGCGTCCGAGGACGATCTTGTCGACGGGAATGGCTGTTGCAGTGAGTTTATCGATGGCCAGGAGCTGGATGCTCTCGAAACCCCATTTTGCTGCGAGGTGGAGGACCGACGTCCATTGGGCCGTGGTCTTTTCTGTGGGGCGGCGGAAGTCGCTGGTTTAGATTGGAGTGTTTAGTATGCACATCGGCCAGATGGAAGCGTGCACTTACGTGGGATAAAGAATGGCGAGGAACTCGTCAAAGTCGCTACAGCTGACATCTGGCAGTACGATTGGGGTCTGTTCGTCGGCTGCTTGGGCGTTTTCTAGGATGGAACGGAAGTGGGTAGAGTCGCGCTCGAAGAAGTAGCGATGGACATTGTAGAGCACGTCTTCAATCTGTTCACCGGATGCGTGTAAGGATGGAATTTGCAAGAGCGATCGGAACACCAACTCACCAAGAAGACAGTGTTCCCATCTTTGAAGTAATACTGCGAATGCCTTGTCGCGTTAGCTTCCAGATCAATGTTGCCTTGAGCCGCAGGCAGCTCGAGCTCGTTTGAGTCGAGGGTTAACGCGGCGCGAGAGCTTCCTAAGGACACGAGAGAAGGGCTGGGTGGAGCAGAGGTGAGGATTGAAGACATGGTGGATCGTAGTGGTGGAAGATAAAGCTACTGCCTCATGTTCAAACTTCACAGACGCTGAAGGGCCTCACATGAGCGGTATTTCATTCCCGCTATGTCCAACATGGCATGTAATCTCACACATTCATAGCGCGGTCCGTATGTTCTGGCTGGTAACCAGAAGGAGTATCAATCCCAGCGATCCAGTCTGGGAGTTTCCGAGAGAAATTATGGTATAGAAAGGAGGAGCTTGGGAGGAGCTGAAAGGCTTGCAAGAAGAGGCGCCCAAAGCTTCGTCCGAACCACCACTTGCCTACGCTCACACTCGCATCGTTGCTTAACCTTATCCATCTCGCAAATCCTAACTGCTGTATTCGACTATATTGAAGAAACTGACCAAAATTTCACACTTTGGCGCCTTGGGGGTCTGCACACCTGCTGCCTGATCCTATCTTCGATCGTCCCGTTACTATCGGAGCCAACTGCACAATGACCTCCATACATTCTCCTCTGATGCTTTGATTTCTTCGAAAGGACAAGCTGGAAGGTTGCCTAATCCCAGTGGTCGCGGTGGGGGCATAATTTGACACGGTGTACAAACTGCCATAGTGGATCTGGACTCTGCGCGCCCACCAGAACCCCGTTCGCTCTCTCAGCGTCAAGTACTGGGGTTGCATACGCCAGAAACAGACAGGCAAACTTTGGTTGCGCCAGAGGCTCGATACACTGCTCGACGACGACAGGCAAGCTTGAGTCTGTCGAGAAGACTGAGGATCTCGTTGATCTCACGCCGCGATTCTTGCAAAGCATCTATGTGTGTAGTTCTGTTGCGGGTTTTGAGAAATTGCAGGGCCGAGGCGTGTTCCTCACTGCAAACGACTTTAGGGGTATGTAGGGGAGGACACGGATGGCAAGATTCCTATGGCGAAGTACACTTCATATTATCAGCCCCCTTGGCGAAGCTAATGTAACCGCCAGATTCAAGGAAGACTGGACCTGCTTGAGCGAGAACGCGGGGGGACGGGGGGAAATGTGGTTTGCAGCGTGCCGGAGGTTCGGGTGGACTACAGTCAATCTCGCTGTGGTTAGCAATGAGGATTCCAGGTGTGCATGTTTTGAGACGGTCTTTCGGAGTTGATATCCAGTCAACTGCAGTCACCAGGTATGGCAGCTTATTCGGAGGCCGGCCCGTCACTGCGTTTTTGGCAGGTCCATTCATCTAGGTTCATCTATCGCCTGTACCAATTTCTAGCTTACAGTAACGCGGTGTGTCGCAGGCGTCTTACACCAGAACCATGCCCGGCGGCGTAGAAAGTGCATATGTCATAGTCAAATGGCGATTATCAGTGCTAGTGAGAACCTGAGACCCAACGTCAACCTGACATCGTGATCAGCTGCGCGGCAAAAGGTGACTATGACGGGAAGCCAAGATATCCTCAGACATGTACTGAACCACGCGCGCACTGACAATAACTAAACATGTCGGGCTGTTGGTAGTGTTGGGCACTAAGTGGCAAGTGGTTAGTGCTATGCATAATAATACCTTTTGCTTGCCCTTTACGCGCAACCGTTCTGTGCACCTTGGGTAGCATATTATCCGCATCGGTCCGCTGCGTTCTCCTCAGATGAATGCCCCAGCCATTTTTTGGGGGTGTAGTTGGAACTAGCCTATGGCCCATCGCTTATCCTCCAAATGCCCCCGGGGGTATATTGGTGTACTTATCGCAAGTTGTTGATCAATATCGAATATCTTGAAATTTTGGCAAATGGGTGGCAATGTGGTTGTCCAACTATCTCGCGAAACGTGAAAAACGATTCGATTGCTTCAAATAGATGACACTGATCATGGTGCTCTAAAGATTTTGCGATTTGACACATTGAAGTTCGCAATGTGGTTGTCGGAGCGGGTCGTAGTAGCAGCAGTGATAACATATTCACAAATGAGGGATATTTTGAGGCCATCTTTCGTTCTTTACAGCTCTGGCCGATCAGAATATGTAGTAGATGATATATGGAAGATAACATATCATATGATAAGTAGCGATTGACAATGCATTCTTGTGGGTCAAGTCAACTCCTTTGGTAAGCATACAGTACATGCAGAATGATCAAAGAAGGCAAAAGGAGGGGAACAGTACGGTAGCAGCAGTTGAGAATAGGACCAACGCTCGAAGGTGACTATCGAAAGAGTGCCATCCGCTCTTGCTTTTCGACCAGGTCCCGCTGCTTTACATCGCGCTTCTCTTTGAGATCTTCGAGACGCCTTTCCTTATCTTCCTTATCTTCCCACTTGAGTCGCCGTTCGTCGGATTCTGATACTTTTGGTGCTCGGCAGCCGGCACAGAATTCATGGGGGTAGTAACCCTGGGTTTTGCAAGTTACATCAGGGTCAAAATACCCCCGTTGGCAACGTGTTTGGGCAGGAGTTGAGAAAGCCGCGAATTCCGCTTGCACTGTCGCAACCTGGTCCTCCAAGATCTTGATAGCATTCTCTTCAATATCTGTGCACCTGACATTCACTTCTTTAATAGGCTTTTCCAACCCGAAGATATCTCCTAGATCGTTCGAGAGATGCTTGGCCTCGTACCGGGCCTTGGCGCACCCATACACCTGCCTCGCCGCCGAGATCCTGATGATATCCTCCACGCCCAACTTCATCCCCTCCTCGACAGTCAAAGGATCAGCGCGCGTGCAGACTGCCTCGTAAGCTCCGGGCAGCCAGTCCGAAATGCCGTACCGGCGTCCGAGGATGATCTTGTCGACCGGAATGGCGGTTGCGGTGAGCTTGTCGATGGCGAGGAGCTGGATGCTCTCGAAGCCCCACTTTGCTGCGAGATGGAGGACGGAGATCCATTGGGCCGTGGTCTTTTCTGTAGGGCGACGGAAGTCGCTGTTCGATGTTGGAGTGGTTAGTACACAAAGTCGCCCAGATGGAGGTGTGCGCTTACGTGGGATAAAGGATGGCGAGAAACTCGTCGAAGTCGGCGCTGCGGACATCTGGCAATATAATTGGGTTCTGTTCGTCGGCTCCTTGGTCGCTTTCTAGGATGGAGCGGAATTGGGTAGAGTCCCGTTCAAAAAAGTAGCGATGGACATTGTAGAGCACCTCTTCAATCTGTTGGCCAGATGTGTGTAAGGTTGGAATATGCAAGAGCGACTGGGACATCAACTCGCCAAGAAGACCACGTTCCCATCTTTGAAGTAATACTGCGAATGCCTTGTCGCTTTAGCTTCCAGCTCAATGTTGGGTTGGACCGTGGGCTGCTCGAGCTCACTTGAGTCGAGCGTTGACGCGGCACGAGCGTTTCCGAAGGACACGAGAGAAGGGCTGGGTGGAGCAGAGGTGAGGATTGAAGACATGGTGGATGGCGGTCGTACTAGATAAGCTAATGCCTCGTGTTCAAAGACTTTGAGGGCTTTGTATGAGCATTGAGCGGTATTCCAGTCCCGTTATGTCCGGTATGGCATGCTGAGGTATTCATGACCTAGGCCGCGCGATCTGAGAACAAAGCTGAAGGTTTGAGGAACTAGGAACCATTGCAATGCATCCTGGCAGAGCCCAAGAGAAACCATGGACAATAAATAGATGGGGAGAAAGCTGAAAGGCTCGCATGAACTTGAAGAAGCGCCCAAAGCAACGGTCATCGATCATCACTGCCACTTGTTTTTGCTTCACACCCTCACCCAACCGACATGCGTCGTTTCTTATACATCTAGATCTCGAAGATCCTGGTTACCATATTTGACTCTGCTGACTTTATTGACAATCTCATCTCTCTACTAAATTGCAAGGGGCTGCAAAACCTTCTGTGAGCCCTAGACTTGTTTGCCATCGTTGTTGTGGCCTTCCAACCATCACTGCTTGAACTGTAACAATTTTGTGCTACTCTGTGCAAATATTACTCGCTTCATCTTCTCGATTCTGTGGAACTTCTGCTGCATCGCCTTGATGACAGCGACATTAAATCCCTGCCACTGGATCCGCGAACTATCGAGCCGTTATTCAAGTTTGGAATGCGCACATTCGTTTGGAGTCTGCATCCTTCACTAGTCACTTGAAACGATGGACAATGCATTCTTGAAAGTCCTGACCGATGCATGGTCTTAGCCGCTTGCCTGAATATTACAAAAGTCAAGTTGGCGTTTGACGCAACTCCCGGCCCACTGGATCTTACTTTGCAGTTACCGCGGGCTATGGGAGCTTGCAACATCAGCCTCCGCCATTTCGACGCCGGCAACTCTACCATCTCAAATGCTCGTGCCATCTCAAATGCTCGTGGATTGGCAGCAGCGCTCTGAGACATATTTCCACATCTAGCAAATACCAGGTCGTATTGGTCTGACTTGGACATTTACCGTTACGGCTAGCTCGCCGACCCGTGCGATCTTTGGCTTGAGTGTAGTGAATTGTACCATTGGTTTGCCGGTGTCCGGAAACGAGTGCGGGAATTATTTCTGCGAGTTGTGAGTGCCGATTTAAGCACCCTAGATCCACGAAGCTGATCATGTTAATAACCATAAGGCTCGTAGTCGAAATAAAGCACCACTGGTGGTCGACATCAAATATCTTGGGATTTTGGCCCATCGTTGGTAACGTGGTTTTCCGATTAGCCCGCGAAGCAATGCTTGGATTTATTCGTGTGCATGACACTGATCACGGTCGTGTATGCGCTCCAAAGCGATTTCACATTGCAGTTGGTAATGTAGTCGCATAATTAGCTTTGAATCAATGTCAAAGCGTGTGCACACTCGGCCTCACTGGCAGAACATAGTGTATTGCAAAACATACGAGATAGCAATATTAATGAATATTATATGTAGATACAGATGAGATAAAATGTAGCAACTTGCATGTATAGTAACGACGTGTATGAACGAAAACCCCAAGTAGGCTGCAGCCTCCACCCACCATCTGCAGCTTGTGCGCTGGTTTTCGCATCAGGGCCACTTGGCGGAAGCATGAGCAGATGCTGAGCTGGGAATTGAAAATTCAATCTTGTGGGTCAAGTCACCTCCTGTGGTACTAATGATATGGTGCATTTATAATGGTCAAGGAAAGCACAGACAAGGTAACATCAAGGTAACATTACAGCAGTAGTACTAGATAATAGGTGCAAAGCTTGAATGAGACTACCGGAAGAGTGACATCCTTTCTTGCTTTTTGACCAGGACCCGCTGCTTTATAGCGCGCTTCTCTTTGAGATATTTGAGACGGCATTCTTTGTCTTTTTTTTTTTTGAGGGTATCCCTATGGTTCTTTGTCTTCTTTATCCCCGCGCTTGAGCTGCCGCACATCTGATTCTTTTGGTGCGCAACAGCCAGCGCAGTAATTATTGGGGTGATAACCCTGGGTAATGCGAGTCAAATCAGGGTCAGAATGTTAAAAGATGATCCTATCTATTCGGATCTTGTCCTAGAGGACAACAAGATGATTGCTCGCTGGATCCCTGATGGTGATGGCACGGTTGCTATC
>KV417724.1:0-15140 GCA_001630335.1 Athelia psychrophila
AGCGAGGAAGTCTAAGCTGATTGACCTCTGCGTAGGGAGAGCTGCCAGTGTTTATTCTGATAAGGATTGTAGGTAGGTTACATCTTGTATATATACGAAGAGAACGATGGTGTGATCTAGAGTGATCGTAGTGGCAATGAAGGTGTGATAATGGTAAATGTACTGCGGATAAGTAATACAGCAGTTGAGCAGTACAGTCCATATGTAGAGTATTTAGTCCAGGTAGGGACGGCTCATTGTACCGTGATATAGACGAACAAATGAGGTGATAGCATGTACTTCAACACATGCGGCCTATATTTGATCTCTCATGCCCTTGAAAGACGGCGCGGAACAGTTGGTAGAGGTCTTTACATTGCTCCAAGATCTTTGGCGTGAAGCGTTTGGCGCGCGCCGAAGCTCAGCACCCATCGAGAAAGTTGCGAACGAGGAGCATGAAGACACATACGGCGAGCAGGCTGATTTAGCGGCAGATGCTATTGGAAAAGCCATCCGCAATCCGAGCCAGATTAGTGCGTGGCGATATTTGATCCAATGAGCTCGGTCATTTGCTTACCAAACCAGTTCGTGGGCAATTCGCCGGCTTGCATAGTAAAGCAGACCCGAAACAACTTGTTTCGCTGCTTGTTCAACGACTAGGGGGCCATTCACACTACGGTACTTGGCATGCAATCAAGCAACTCGTAAAAAGCGGTGAGTGGCATTACTAAAAGATGCGTCTTCACCCACAATTTACTGAATTGTTTTGGGGGATCGGTCACAGCTAAGACAGTTCACGGTGAATACAAAGGTAATATCTGACTTTGCCTAAATCTAGCAGCCGAATACTGAAATGTCTATCATGTATTTTTTAGACGATGCTTGTCGCAAGGCAGTCTGCAATAACACAGACTTGTTGCCTACCCTCGTTTGGTTGTCTCGCGATGGCAACAATCGACAAAAGATCTTCGCGAGCAAGTGTTTGGCGGACCTCGTGCGGTTTGGCATCGGCCCTCGTTATGACCATACCAAGGGCAAAATGGGCAAAGTCCGGAAGGTCTGCAGAAAGATAATGTTGATGTGAGATATATCGTATCGGGGGACAGGGCGAACGAGCTGCAGGGGACCAACATAGTTGAAGAACATCGTTTCGTCTCTATATGATATCTCAGACTGCCTTTTATACAATAGGTACATACACATACAAGTACATGTCCCTTCGAGAGAGAATTTCTCGTTCGCAATTCTGGTTTTTCTCTTTCTCCGCCTTCTCTTTCTCCGCCTTCTCTTTCTCCGCCTCGGGGTTCACATCAAGTCCCATCGACACCTCCAAATCCTCGAACGTGCCATCTTCAATCTTGTGCACCAGCCCGTGTATCCACAACATCGTCTTCCCGCCTTCCCACGCGTCCTGCATCGCCGGGGCTTTGGACAGGTTCACGACCAGCGCGCACACGTTCTCCTCCACAAGCGCATCGAGCGGCGCATTCGGGGTCCTCTCGAGGATTGACGAGGCGATGGACGTGAGCATGGCGAGCCAGGCCGAGCGCGGTGTTGGCCACCGGGGAGGTGGTGCGGGTGCGGACGGGGTACATGCGGCACCTCCGCAGTGCGGGTGCCCGACTACAAGTACTATAACGAAATAGGCATTAGTTGAGAGGATTAGGAGGAGTGGCGAACCATGCTACACGCCGAGAGCAGTGATGGCGTATGAAAGCACCGATTGTGCACTGTCGTCATCGAGGTGGAATTGACTGGGGTATATAGTAAGTTCATTAGGGCCGTAGCAGAGATAGAAAGGAAGCAGCGTACTTAGCGATGTTCTTCTAGCTTGCAAGCCGTCACAAGGGGCTCAGGCACCCGTGAAACTGCACATCCTATCGCAAGGACCTGTAGTGAGCGAGAGTGGTGTCAGTCCTCCATGGACACCCCGAGTACCATCGACGACGACGGACCTTGTATGACTGTCCCTTCTCGCCCTGCTTGAAGTAATCTAGGTCAACCCTGACAGCGCCCGCCGCCCACAGGGAGTTAGATTGAAGCATTCGCGACAGGACAGGGTGCGTGTAGACCACTAGTGGACGGGCGTATGTGCTTTCGTAGGCTTGAGGGGTTGGTTTAGCGATAGTCGAGGACGAGACTGATGATGACGTGGAGATACGCAAGCGTTGGGGGAATGTCGAGATTGCGCCCTGAATACCGCAATGCTGCGACCATAAACCATAATTAGACAGCCTGATTAGAAAGCGGGTTCGTGCGGTCTTCAGCGCGTGATCAAGCTTAAGAGCGGGGCCCGTGCAGTTCGCTGGCCAGAAGGACTCGGAGGGTACGGGAGGGTATGCGGCTTTCTCCAAAGCTGCGAGGCGGAGTCATGACTCTGGAAAGGACCTCGCCAGAGTAGCATAATCGGGAGGCGGTCGATGCGGTTTCCGTGGTCATGGGTGCGTGGCAAGTGCAGTGAGTGCTTGGTTAGTGCAGTAAGTGGAAGTGGAGGATTTGACAAATTCCCTGAATCTTCCATCGGAGATGTCGGACACTTTGAACGCACGTGCACTCAATTGCCTCTGACCCTGACCTGAGGCTCCTCAGATATTGTTCCGTCATACATGCAACATCTCCCTATGTTCCCAGCTCTAACCGCTCACAGACAGCTGGGATGACCATGGATAACATTAGATTTATATTGTTATTTATAATGCGCATCTATACATAATCAATTGTCGACTTCCCCTAGATTCCTTCACGAGTAATCCTTTTCCTAATTGTACAACCACGTTCTGTCCTCGTATCTCCAACTATCTGCATCGCGCAACAGCAAACAAAATCAACAGCCGCAATGCGGGACTTATGGGCCGGGCCATCCCCAAATGGGCCCACAATTCATTATGCAGGCATTGTGCGCTGATTTCCAGGAGGCCCGGCGGCGTTGAAAGCTGAAAACAACGATCAGCGGAGGGGGCTCTTGCACGCCATATAATGTACTCGCCAAGAACGCATATAGCGTAGGCCATAGGTCCACCCGTAGCTGGGGTGGCGGCAACGGCGATGACGAGGAGAGCGATAGGGGTGAAGCGTATCTTCCGTTGATGTTAGCTGAAGGAAGGCAAGATAAAAGTGGTCTCGGCCTGCGCTATATGGCTCTTCGTGATCCTATCGCCTGTCCTCGAATTATGTGCGTCTTCAGCGTTTCGCCACTCAACGGTCACCTGAGTGCACCACTTGGACGATCTGCGCACTTGGAATACAGTCATTTACGCCTGTGATATCATGGTGGAGCACTAACCAATGGCCTGATGTATCATTCATATAGGTATGATTGTGTGCGCACTCTATCTTGGCAGACTGCACTCTCACTCGGAGATCAGTCCATCGACGATTTTATGGCTACGCTGAACCCTTCCACGACACCTGCACATACAACGACTCGATTCTCAACCGGCCATCAGGAAGAAAACATAACCACTTACCAACGATGCTCATAGGGTCGGGGCGAGGGGCGCCACCGTCGCACAGATAGCCATGCAGCTTCCTATGCCGACATTGCATGCCAAGACCGCAGGAGGCCCACCGATTATGGTGACGCCCATGACGAAGGCTGCACCAGACGGCTTCCATAGTGGCGACTGCTGGCGACGGTCGGCGATGGCGCCGCGCGTGGTCAAAGAGCTCCGAGTCCGTGGCTGCAGTCTGCTGCAGTGGTCCACCTCTCAATCGAGCTAGACTCTGATTATAAGCATATCGCTTGTAAAGACATGCCCATAATCGCCTTATAAGGTAAGGTAGCTTGAGATAGGATTCTAGCGTTGCCGCGAAGCGATGTGAAGGAAGGAGAGCTGTAACTGGACGCTAACTCGGTCGTCCGACGGCGAGTTCGGTCGAGTTGGTGTCCGATCGCTTTCGGTGTTTGTCTGTCCACCAATCGGATAGCTTGATCGGCACGGTCATTGGGATAACCGGACGTGAGAAGACGATGCACATAGTTATTGAACAACATCCAACAGTTCCGCTAGCTCCTCTTTCCCATCATATCTCAGCTCCTGCAATGTCTGCTAATACAACGTACATCCCAGAATTTGCCGAGATCCAGGCCACCTCATACGGAGCCTTCGAGCGCGAGTCTGCGACAGAGGATGGAAGGAGTTTTAACACAGGAATAGGAGTGTAAACTACAAGAAATGATCATGATAGATAACTCGTGACATCATTGATGTGAACTCGCTTCCGATGCGCCGAGTTGGCACAGACACCGAGTCGAAGCGAGTGAAGTCCGGGTGGAACTCACTTCGAAGATAGGAACCCGACATACAGTAACACAGAGCGCCTTTCAATGTTCATAGCTATGTAATCTCCGCAATATCGACATTGTCCCTTCTACTAGTACTGGCGTATTCCTCACAGATGTCTGCTGAACATTCACCGAGCGTTGGGAATGTGTTAAAGATGGACCACGTCTTGTTGAACGCGTCACAGGTATGCAGTATAACTGTCAACTGCAGAAAGGCGCGCATATATTATGTAATGCTAATAACGGTCGATCAAAATTTCGGAACGCTGTTGGCGCCTCGCATCCTCTGTATTCTCCCCCAGCGTTGAACGGCAGGCTGCTATCATAAACTCCTCAGACTCGATAATGCTTAATCCACACACGCCTATGTCGTATCTCACCCCCTCGGCCGCGAAGATATACACGTTAACAGCAAACATAAACTTGTTCACTATGGGGGTGCGCGAACCCTCCTTGCTTTGTTTCTGCACCGCCTGACCATCGGCACGGTTTGCTCTTCAGGCTTTAGCATGGGACTGGGCCATGTCAATGCCCGACGAGTACAGGATTGTATTGATAGGGAAACGGCTATCTTTATCCAAAATAACATATTTCAGTTCTCGGTGAGTTAGTACTGCTTCGCATGCTCCACCCTCGCTGAACAGACAATTCCAGGGTGTTCACTGTTACCGCTTGTCTCTGCGCTTGTATACTCTATGGTGGGATCTAAATCACCTATCATTGTCCATGCGATCGCACTAAAGCCTTGCAGTCTTACCCGTTAGGGACTGCCACGCACTATCAAAGATCTTCGCCGCCTTCCTGCAGCTCACGCTGAACAGCAACAACCTCCTGTTCTTCTTTCGCATCCGAGCGGTGTACAGTAACTCGCTACGCGTGTCCCTCTTCTTTGGGTTCTGCTATATTGTTGTCTTTGTTACATCCGTGCTCGTGCCGTCTACATTGAATGCTATAGTGAGTCCCCCTTTGGTCCTGGACGATGGGCAAATATGCTGATGAACGTGGGCAGTACATTGGCCCGACAGAATACTGCGTAGAAAGTGAAATTAGACCCTGGATAGCTTCATTAGCAACGATTTGCAATGTCGTGAACGACACGCTTGTCTTCCTCGCTATATCCTACCGAATCCCGTCTGTTTCCATAGGCGCCGGCGGTCGACGGTCGGCGTTGCAGCGTTTCTTCTGTGGCGATGGGGCGCCGCGCGTGATCAAACAGCTCCTTCAAAATGGTCAGCTGTATTACCTGTAAGCCTTTCAACCAATCAGCATTTCTCTCGAAACGCTCATCACGTCCGCTTAATTGACAGAGCAACAATCGTCACGAGCATTGCGCATATCATCCTGGGACTCACAACAGGGTACGGCACGGCCCTCACCATCCCTGTTGTTGTAGTCCAGCATGTTATGACCTGCCGGGTGCACCGCGCCGTTATTTTGGGTCTTGCCAACAGCAATCAGCCCGCGAACACGCCTCTTGTGCTCACTACATTCATCTCTAGTGTCGATGCGTCGACAATGGACGACAGGTTCGACGCGCAGAAACGATGGGAGCTCCAAGAAGGACACCTAGCATCACCCTGACGCGGTGTAGCGGAGATCATAGTCCATCAAGGCTTCACTGCCAGATCCCCGAAAGCTTCAATAGCGACTAATGATGGGTTGGTAAGCCCTGCTGTCCTCCAAGCCCCATCCAGCGACAGAATCCAGCGACAGATCGACGCCCAACAACCGTCCTCTGCGACACTCGATTGGCCCCGAGTTGGTTCCCATTTTGACTTGGGGGAGGAATACGAGTTCCAATAGTGGCAAACCGCCGTAACCACAGCATTTTATGATACCCTAATGCCATATATTATATAGTGGATGTAATGTAATCAAAACCCCTCATGCTCGTAAACGCATGTGCACTGCGGAACAACCAGCCCTTCCCCCCCTCGCGCTAGACAGTCGTTGTCAGGCGAGATATCCATGGAGCCATGTTGTCTCTTGCGCCGAGCTGCACGGGACCAGGTATCGCGCGACGCGCTTATTTGCAAGCTGTCTGATCCGTCTACGTCTCCAGCGCCGTTCGGTATCGAAATGGGTGTCTGCGAGGTCCCCTCAATTCCATGTAGTACGAGGCCCTCGTGGGCACCATACGTGGGAGCGTGAAAGACCGACGGTAGGTATTCCGGGCGGACATTAGACTCTGCAATGGTCCAAAACTCAATCAAGCCAGACTCTGAAGGCCAATAGGCATGTTGCTTGAAAATAGACGAATGGAAATGCGCACGTTTGATAACCGGATATGTCCGAACGACTGAGCGATTGCCCAGCCGCGGGTTTGAACCTGGACGAACCCTGAACTCGTCCTCAGGTTAGATGGTAGGATGATAGATTGAGGGAATAACGTACGGAGTGTTCGCGTAAGAGGCCAACGACTCGTTCGGGCCCAAAGCATTTGCAGCGGCAGACGGAGCAATTTCTTCATTTAAGTAGAATGGCGGGTTACACATCGTGGAATCAGGCCTGCAACACTTCGACTTGAAACCGACCTATGATGTATCGTGCTTCAACTCGAAAGGCAAAGACGCTTCCCTCGGGATCAGCAGCAACGAGTGCGATGCGTCCTTGCAGATTGTTCCGTTCTATGTTCGTCCATGATTCGTGTGGTCTTCAGCTCGCGGTCAAGAGCGGGGCCAGGGCAGTGCGCTGGGAGGAGTTGCAAAGCGGAGTCGTGTTTCTGAGAAGGACCTCGCCAGAGCAAGATAGTCGGTAGGTGTTCGATACGTCTTCCGTCGGTGCATGTATCAGCGCAGTGCAGTTTAGGATGTGCACAGTGGATTTCAGCGATGGAAAGAAGTGGTGGGTGTTCACTACAAGGATTTGGCCATTTCCAAATTAAAATTCCCCCGAATCTGCAATGGGAGACGTCCGACAGCCCCGATTCCCGAACGGCTGGCAACACTCAACACTGTCAATACTTCGACAATGAACGACAGGCTCATCACGCAGGAACGATCGGAGATGCGGTGTAGCGGAGAGCATAGTCTATCGAGCTCTCACTATCAGATCCCCGAAAGCGGCTAATGATGGGTGAGTAAGCTCCGCCGCCAGCCAAGCCCCACCCTAAAGACCGACGCCTTCCAACCGTCCTCCGGGATAGTCGAGTGGCCCGCGCTGTATTCCAGTTTGACATGGGCGAAAGGGAGAGGAAGACGGGTTCCAACAGTGGCGAACCCCCGCAACCCACTTCAGGCTACCACCCTAGAGGGGCTCTTAGCCTATTTATCCTAGGGTCAAGAAATAGGCTAAGAGCCTCTTATCCTGGTGTTTCCCCAGGACACTACCTTCAGTCCTGGACTCCAGTCCAGGTCCTCAGTCGATTGGCCTGGACTAATCAATTAGTTTCCTCGGGATGTTATTATAGCATCCTGAATAGATTGGGTCCTCAGGACAATGTGTGTTACAGATGGGGGTCCAGATTTTTCAAAACAAAAAGGGGGCAGGCTGGTTGGTTTGTACAGCTACTTAGCTGCTAGCCAGGGCAAGGCAGGCAGGCAGGCAGGCAGCAGGCAGCAGGCAGCAGGGTAGGGCTGGGCTGGACAGGCAGGGGCTTGGGGAGGGCCAAGCAATGGTAGGCTGGCTGGTAGGGGCAGCTAGATAGGTGGGTAGGAACAATGAACATAGGATGGTACATAATAGATTGATTAGGTGGCACATAGTAGTACATTTACATGGCTAGGGATTAAGATGTATTAGGCTGGTGGCAGGGGTATAAACTTCAAGCCATACATATTATTATCAGTTTGGGGGCTAGCTAGACAAAGAATGAAAGGGAGTCGGAAAGGGTTCCACAAGGTATCTATCGGCAGTACCAGCATGCAGAGTAGCATTGAGATATCATGTGTGATCCATGGACAGTATACAGAGACTGAGGGGCACTAATATAGCATCCTGAGGATACTAAATATCGGCTGAGGGCCCTATTATTAAACAGCTGAGGACACTAGTAATTGCGCTGAGGACAACATTCTACAGACTGAGGACACTTGTATCTGGACTCTGGATGTTGGGATATGGACTGAGGATACTATTGTACAGACCGGGGACATATTGGTAATTGCACTGAGGACACTACCCTATGGGCTGAGGCCACTGGAATCTGGACTCTGGATGTTCAGATATAGACTGAGGATATTACTGTGCACACCACGGACACTGGCCCACAGACAGAGGATGTTGTAATATGGACCGTGGACACTATATTATTGCACTGAGGACACTACCCTATGGGCCGAGGCCACTGGAATCTGGACTCTGGATGTTCGGATATGGACTGAGGATACTACTGTGCACACTGCGGACACTGGCCCACAGACAGAGGATGTTGTATTATGGACTGAGGACACTATACTATTACACTGAAGTCAATACTGAGAACCTTAGAATATGGACTCAGGACAGTACCAATTGGGCTAAGGATGTTGAAATACTGACTAAGAAAGCTCACCAATACAAGGGTATCTCAACTGAACTTGGGGGAGCAAGCTGACCGGTTACATGGATGGGTGATTTTATGAAACAACAATGTTATTTGGAGACAATAGCAAACTGAACTAAGTTGGCTAGTGTACACTAATCCCTTCGACGCTTGCGAGGTTCTGTAAGTAGATAAGGTAATTCTGGGGGATAACTGCTGTCTGCTGGAAGATATGCATCGTGCAATGCAATCAACTCCAGCTGCTCACACAGATCCCCATCACTCTCAACAGAATCAACAGAATCATCAGAATCATCACTGTCTTGATGTTGATGTTCCACAACACCTGCTGCTTGCCCTGCCTGCAAAATCAACAATTCTGATGGACCCCAACTGCCTTCATGGTGTGTGTCAATTGACATGGCTGGTGTGCGCCACAGGAAACATAAATGGCACAGATGGCGTGCCCTGTTCTCCAGCTGGTATAACATGTCGACATCATCTAAACATGGTCTGTTAAGTACAGATATAAATCCATGTACAGAATACTCACCAGAATCTTGCTTCGCCCGCTGAACAGCTGCCCACTCCTCTTCCATCCAGTCCTGCATGATATGTCGTTCTTTCAGCACTCGGGCCTCTTCTTCAAGCACCCTATCATAGTCAAGCTGATGTCGAATACCATTTCTAGTTGCTTCGTGGCAGAGCCATGGGGGTGGGGTGCTGCCTTCACCATCAACAAGACCAATGTCTTGCCAGATGGCATCGTCAATGTCGAGTGCCCAGAGGCCACCATCGGGAATGGGTTGAGGGCAGGTGGCGCCTAACGGAGCAGTTCCACGCTTGATCATACCCTCTAGAGTGCGACATAACTCGTTGTATGTCTTGCCCAAAGCTTGCACAGTGGGGCAACGCCGTTTGAGAGAATCTTGAGTATGAGAGTGCAGCTTCATCTCTGTGGCATCCATTGAGTATAGTTGAATATAGAAAAGTACTAAAGAATGAATAACTTGCCAGTAGCTGTGCGCCTGTAAGACCTCTCCAATCTCTCCAGTTCAAACTTCCTCTGACACAGCTTGTCTCGCAATCGGACCTTGATTGCTAGTGCATTCATTCTTGTGCGAAGAAATGCATTGTTCTTGAGGGAATTGAGCTCATTGGACTCAGCGATGCCCAGAGCGTCAAATTTGCGATGGCGGGAGGTTTCAAGTTGCTGCAGATGTCGCCTGGACTGGTTCAGCTGCTCAACCTTCTCAAATATGTCCCCACGATCCTGGGCAATATCTTCATTCAACTGGTCTATGTGGCCATTCTCATCCACAATAGATGTATCAAGCACCAATATGGCCATAACAGCCTGGCGACCTTTGTGCTTGGACCTACCTGGAGGGGAAGGGTGAGTGGTGAGTATGATGAGAAGATGAGAGAATGGTGATATAACTAACGTGGGGCAGGTCGGGTTTGAGCTTCAACCTGAAGAGCCCACTGGTCACGCAGATATTGACTTTGTTGCTCCGCTTTCTTCAAGCCAGCAACAGCAATTTTCTTCTTGGCAGCACATGCCTTCCAACGGCGTAAAAGCCAGTCACCTAAACACTCTGTAGACTTGTCCTCCAAGTACTTTATTTGGAGATCAAGAACAAACAACCGCTGATAATACTGCATGATGAATAAGCAATTGAAAAAACATGATTAGAATGAATGACATACACCAGAGACTCGCAGGGTTGGAATGAGTTTGCGGATAGCACTCCAAAACCTCTCACAGCCTTCTCCATCTGACAACCCAAAACCTTCACACTTGCGGGGATGATAGACAACCTGACATGACCATTGATGGCCATATGCATGAAAGACGGACACAGCGAATGTCATACGACTGAAGAATTGCCGCAAGTAACCGAACTTGAGAAAACTACGCTTCAACTGGCATGCAATATCATAGAGTGTTCCTACAGTCATGGTGAGGGGGATTTCTTGGGAAAGCCGAAAGAGCAGAGCCAGGGCATAGTGCTGGCGTTCACCACGATGAGTCATATTGACTGCAAAGAGCAAACGGTCATGCCGACAAATCAAAGACATGATACCAGTATCCGCAAAGAACTGTGTGCTCGCTTTTTCCCGCTTTTCATCCGCAGCTATGAAGGAGTCATGACAATCATCCAGAACAGATGTTGGCAGGCCCATGCCAGCTTCCATGGCATCATCTGCATCACCAGTAGACGGAGCAGTCCCGTTCTCCCGAGCTTCCGCAACATAGTCCTCCATGGCTTTCACCTCTGCCTCTGATAAGAAGCAAGTATCACGGTGTGAGCGCTGGCTGTCGTGGGAGTTCGGGTTTTTGGCATTCTTGTTCCGTTTTTGAGTAAAGCATGCGTCAATAGCAACAATGACATCTGCACTGCAAAGAGTCAGTATATACAGGGATGAGAAGTGAAGGATAAAAGAAACATACATGGCATTTGCGTCATGAGCAAACTTGGCTCCGAAGCAAAGGGGACACCTTCTGCGGAGATATTCACTAGGACGATCCCTATCTCGATGAGACTCTTTTGGATGGCCCACTGGAGGGATATTGGAAGCAGGGCTGGGAGGTGGAGACGGTGAAGGGGTTGCTGCTGATGGTGGAAAAGAGGAGTCATATGGCAGTTCATCGTCGGAGCCAGAAAGATCAGAAGGAGACACCGGGGATGAGGGGTGAGATTGAGCAGACAATGCAGGGGGTGAAGATGACGGTGCCGGAGAAGATGGCGGAAAGTGACCAGCCTCGGTGTCAAACTCAGACTGTGGGTCATCAGATAAAACACGGAGACGTGCACATTCTATCACATCGGCGGTGGCCTGGTGTGATGCTTGAAGCAACTCTTGATACCAGCGCATAGTATTGCTAAATCGTCGGCGAATAGGATCCTAGAAAACAGGGCAAGGGAGTTAGAACACAGGTTGCGAAGGGTGGCAGGACTACATACCTTTCCGTCTAGTGTAAATGATAGGGCTTTCAGGAAAGTCACAATAGCCTCGCACCAGCCGCTGACATTGGGTGTGAGGGCAAGGAATTGAAGCCTGGCAAATTCCAGTAATTTGAGATCTACTGCGAGAGTGGGATAAACCGGGGCACAAGGAAACAAGCCGTGACACATGAGTAGTGATGGGGCACTACGGCATGCACAGACCACAAGCTGGATGGGGCGCACAGCTATATTGAGGTTAATTAGCAATAAAAACCATATACACAATCACTCACAATCGAAGTAGAGACAGAGCACCGTGATCGTCTTTCGGCCCTGGCTGCCACAACTGCAAAGAGGGAGGTCAAGTGCTTGAAAGCGGGATAAAGATTGTGTCGTCCTCAAAAGACGGTGGTAAATGGGCAACAAGTGAGGAATGACACGAGATGTCCAATTCAGCGACTGCTTGGTCCGATTACGGATGTAGCCAGATGGTGGTAAAGGAGGGGGGAAATCCGATGTTGCACCCCCCTCATCGCCATCCGCGGCTGCTTCATTGGCATGTTCAGAGCCAACGGATGCAGCAAAGTCCGATGACTGTGATTCCTGCTCAAGAGCACGTCCTCGTGGAAGAAATGTATAGGTTCCAGGTATACCCCTGGGGGCCACGACAGGAACTGTGTGATTGTTGTATGCAGCTTTAACTTCACGGGATGTCCTCAGACGTATCTCAGGCTCAAGAGGTAGAGTTGGCACTGGGGCCGGCGATATCGAAGTCCTGGCAGGCTTGCGTTTGGCCCGTTTGGAAGGCATGCGTTTAGGCGCGAGACTCATGGCGAGGGGCAAAGGGGTGTTAGTACAAGGAGTCCTTCCGAGCTGGGATGAGTACTCAATCAGATCAAAACGAGGCAAAACGTGGGATTAATGACGACATTAGTATTGCACATGATGACTACACGAATATAAAACTACATTTAGAACATTAGCAGACAAAAACGAGATATAACAACAAAGAGCGTACAAGTTCTACTCAGGCAGATGCAGAGGGAGAATAGGAGGGCGGCCAGAGAACTGGTAGAACGACTGGCAATAGAATCGACGGATGTTGTGTTCCATTTGAAGAAACGCCGGCGTGGCCATCTTCTCGCACATCCTAGCATTGAGTTCCACGATGGAGTTGTAGGCAGTACTATCAGGAAACTCGACATCCATCGTGCCCTCTGAAATGTCCTTGGGGCATTCCGGCCAGGACAGCATGAGAAGGCGTAGATGCCCCAGTGTACCGGCACGATACAGGTTATTACTATGAAGAACAAAAGATTCTTGTGTCGGCCAAGACGTGACCGCGAGAGAGCTCGAGGGTCCAAACACGCGCTCCACTAAGCGCAGCCGGTTAATGTCAGCATCCTGCTTGTCCCACTCCTCTTTCGCAAGAGCACGATCAAGCGCGAAGAGCTCATAGCGCCAATTCATTTCCGCCAACTCCCAGAGAATTCTGCGAATGTCGCGCTCCGTGAGCCCGACGGCTGCGCCGTTGACGACAGGGTAAGTGGAGCCTTGGAATTGGACTTCGGGCACGTCAAGGCGCATGCGACTGGCATCTTCGCGCCCAAACATCAATACCGCGCTGTCCATAGCTTTCCTGACTTTGTCGGTGGGATCTCCTTGCAGGGCCTGTGCTGGATTGAAATCATGGCGGTTGATAAGCCAAAAAAACTCCCGCCATTGCCCAGCAGACAGAGGGGGGGGGAGATGGTCCAGTGGTCCCAAAACTTGCGAACGCCGAACAGCGCTTATTGCCAGCCATACAGTGATAGTGTCATGACTTGACCCTACTGATGCCATTGCCCCTATTATGTACACATTTCTCACACACTATACATATATTTATTCCAGACCATTCCACACTATTCCAGAATGTTCCATTCATCACGTGATCCTATTACAACCATATCACATGGATTGGTCCCCATGTGACTTGCTAGTCATCTTGATTACCTGATGTCCGACTATTTCGGACTTGCTGATACATCAGTACCTATTATTAGCACCCGCTTCGTCATGATCACTCAGCGGGCTGTGCACTGCGCAGCATGATTACTGATACTATTACCAAGCCTTACTTAGTATGGGTTTATTCTCTCACAGACTTACCAATCCGCAGTAGTGCACAGCATGGACTTAGTAATGCGCAGCATAGCTACACAGTATAAATAGCAGCACCTGTGTACGAGAAGCCCCTCAGCTTTTCCTCTCTGTACACAGGTGAGTACCTACAAGATAGCTACCAGATACTTAAAGGATAATAACATCTCTGTACACAGCCAACTCTATTCGGGTGTAAGATTCCCACACCAACACCAACGCCAACACCCCGCTCAGTCTATTCGCGGGTACACATCTATTCGAGGAACATCGGTGAATATCGAGCCTCACCCCTCTAACGACATTCAGAGGGCAAGAAAGAAGGGCCCATCCGGGTGAAGATACGAAGTCCTAACAGATAGCCTGCAAGGACTTGGCTTGGTCGAACACAGTCAACATGCCAGGGTCAGGGTACATGTACCCGATCTTGAGCAAACGGGGCATATCGCGATTGACGTTGCGCAAAGCGTCGTACCAGAGTGGATCGTAGGCGGGCATGAGAGGGTGAGTTGATGGCTCCCATTTACTGCGGTTCGGCTGGGCGGTCTTGCTCGGTGCATTGGGCTCTGATAGCAAATATGAACTGGAGAACATTAAACATAAACAATAGTACTTACTGTGTCGCCGCTTCGCTTTTGGCTTTTGCTTCGTGATTCCTGCCGTCGAATGGTGAACTTTGAATGAATTAGTATAAAATGGTCTTGGGCTGGATCCACGGGCACCGACAGGGGAAGGAGTACGATGAGGGATTGGGGTAGGCGCCGACTGCGGGTAGGAGGGAGTGGTGGGATGCTGGCACCGCAGCTGCGGGCTGGGTGACCGGACAGGAATGAAAGGAGCTTCGGAGGAGAAACGTTCGACGGGCGGTGAAGGAAGACGTTTGATGGAGTAGTTCTGGGGATCGGTAAGGTCTTGTTGATCTTCTGTGATGACCTCAGTAGGGCCAGTGGGTAGACGGACGAGGTCAGCGAATTGGCGACCCATGGTTCTAAGGCGGGTGATGCGCTCTATCTGGTGCCCGACCACCGCGACAGCTTCGAACGGTTCCGACTCTTGCTCCGATTCAGGTAGGGTGTAATCCACGAAGTCGTACTCTTGGATATCCGGAGACTGGGAAGCGCGCGTCACAATTGAAGTGACCAGCATCGACCCTGGTGGTACATCATCTGGATCCCGCACAAGCCAGACGGGAATGCCGCGGTGGACCATCTTATCGACGACAGCCGGATTGGTGGTGAAACACCCCATGAGATCCTCGTCGACCGGGGCGTGAATTGAAGTGTTCGACACGTGAAACCGTTGTAAGAATGTGCACATCGCG
>KV417724.1:42919-57039 GCA_001630335.1 Athelia psychrophila
GTGATGGAAGTCAGGATCTGAGATCGGGTCCAGGAGTCAGGTAACCCGACCTGACTAGTCAGTCAGAGGAGTCCTACGATAACATCACAGGACACCTAAAATGTAGGGGTCCTGTAACAAACCAGGTCGGTCCCCAGACCTTAAAAGTTGGTTTTTCCCCCGACCCGACCCGACCGACCAACCGACCAACCGACCTCGGACCCCCAACCGATCGACCATGTCGATGTATTTGTTGGACCGTCCTACCCCCGTCGATACGATCCGTCCGACCAACCGACCCCCGATCGATCGGCCGATCGTGTCGATACATCCACCCGTCCGTCCCGTCCTGTCCTTTGAGTCGTAAAAAAAGTCCATGTGTTACATGTTATTAGTAAAGTACAAGGGTAAAGGTGAGGAACAAAGTGGCAAAACGATATCACCAGACACCCATTTTCTCAATAAATGTCCACGTATATATGAGGGAATCACGTGACCGGTGTGCAGACAGGCATAACACTACTTCTTCGGTTCTTTCTACTTACCTCTGTTAATCTACAACGATACATCAGTGAAGACCACTAGTGGGTGTGGTTTAGGTGGAGAACAGGAGTCAATGAGGAGCCTGTCATATCAAATAAAGATGTTGTTGAACTGTGTACGGATAAAGGGTAAGTCCAACTTTAATGGATAAACGTTAGATAGGATATGACTTTAACGTGTGACCTTCTTTCGTGATCTCTATAAACGTGAGGCACTAGGTTAACGAATACCACACACGTGAATGATGGTCTGATCTGTTCCTGTAGTTTATATCGTGTCATGTATTCTTTTATCGACCCACCGTGTATAATCATCTCTCCGACTCCTGTGATTGTAGTCCTGAGTCCTGCAAGTCTATACCCGGACCCTATGATGGTATACCTGACTCCAGCGACAGGTACCCCGGCTCCTGTGATGTTATAGTCTGGCTCTCACAGACTCCTGCGACTACATACCTGAGCCCTACTATACTTACCCTGACTCCCACAACAATCACACCGAGTCCCGTGATCCGATCCTGTGATTGTATGTCCGAGTCCTGTCATCATGTGTCCGGGGCTGTGACGACATACCTGTATCCTATCATAATAACCCTGACTCCCTCATCAATACGTCTGAGTCCTACGGTTGTATGTCCGGGTCCTGTTATTATAGACCTGGTGCCTGTGATGACTTATCTGATCCCTATCATAATGATCCCGACTCCCTCAACCAAACTCCTGACTCCTACGATCGTATGTCCGGGTCCTGTTATAATAGACCTGGTGCCTGTGATAGTATACCTGAACCCTACCATAATAACCCTGAGTCCAGACATTTGGATGACTGACTCCTGAATCCGACAAGTCTATTACAATATGCCTGTCTCCTGTGATCATATGTGTGAGTCTGTGATTACATGCCTGAGTCCTCGGTTGAACCGACCTCTACTACACAACGCACAACACTACCTCCAGAGACAGTGGGCCAACCATGGGGTCACGAAACTCTGAACATACTAGTACACTTCCATCATTGTCCGAAGAGACGTTCGGGTTCCCATTAATTGTCCAATTGGTCACTTATAATTGATACAATAGTTGTTTCACCAAAAGTTACACGTGATGAGTCCTGATCAAGACACAAGACAACAACCCGACTTTAAGGCTAGAAACTTACCCTGGTTGGAACTAACGTCCGCTTTAGTGATGAAGTCACGTCCAAGCCAGGAGGTCTTGATTCACTTGGACACTGTTCTCCTAACTTGATATCGTCGTGATGAGTCCTGTAAATGTAAGTCCGTGTACCACGAGTGTATGTATGAGTCTGTTCCGTGGACACACTATAACGGAACAGGCAAACGAAGATCATCGAGCCAGAGAGCACAAGGACTAACACCGAACCCTCTGAACAACGTCATAGATAGTTTACAGTCTAATATGAAACTCATCGATGTGTATCGAACATGGACATACTACAACGGAACAGGCAAGTGAAGATCATCGAAGTAGGTAGTACAAGACATAGTGCCGAACCAAAGTCATAGATAGTTTATAGTCTAATATGGAGGTCAGACACACTATAACGGAACAGACAAGCGAAGATCATTGAGCCAGACAGAACAAGGACTAACGCCTAGTCCTCTGAAACAACACCATAGATAATTTATAGTCTAATATGGAAGTCAGACACACTATAACGGAACAGACAAGCGAAGGTCATTGAACCAGGTAACACAAGGGCTAGTGCCTAGCCCTCTGAACTATACCTGTATCCTAGGACTCCTACGATTATGTACCTGACGCCGGCGACTATATACACTCGGGTCCTGCGACCCTAATCTGAGTCCTGTGATTCGCCACCTGAAATCTGTCGGATTCCTACGGACTCCCAGGGACTCCTACGATTATGTACCTGGCTCCCACGAGTATGTACACCCGAGTCCTGTGACGTTCAATCGGAGGCCTTTGATTAACCACCTGAAATCTTACGGGTTCCTACGATTATGTACCTGACTCCGACGACTATATACGCCCGAGTCCTGCGACGTGCAATCGGAGTCCTGCGATTAGTCACCCGAGTCCAGCGATTAACCACCTGAGTCCTGGGTGTTATCAACTTGCTCCTGTTACTTCATGCCTGACTCCGGCGATCAATCATCTGACTCCTGTGAAAATAAACCGGATTCCGTTAACCTAATACCCGATTCCTGTAAGTGGTCATCTCCCCATAGAGTAACCCGAACTGACGCTTTGGAAACTAGACGTGTAGGCATGAGAGTGTTACTCTGGTGTGAGAGTTATGTCCGGGACCGCACCACCAGACGTTTACGTTGCAACTTTTTTCTGTGGTCGGTGCACCGACCCCAGATACATTAAAATGATAACCACAAATATTAATCAGGTAGGTTATGGAAGGCAGTTAACTTCCAATCCAAATCATCAATCCCATATCCCATATATACATGTACACTTAACATAACATTATTCAGGTCACATAGCTCATGCTCCTTGTCCACTTTTCATCCACCCTACCAGGTTCACTACTCAGGCTGCTTGCACCGTTAAGCCATGATTCAGATACATTTGACTCCCGATTCTCCTGAATACGTGATACTTCTACTTTGTTCTTCGTCTAACGAGAGGCGTCGAATCGCCATTGCACCGAGTGCTAGTAGTACCATCCCTAGAAGGACTACTACTATAACACTTACCAGGAGGGCACCGACCGACACGACGTACCCAGCGGAACTCACGACTAGTCTTACTATAACTAGCTCCGCCGGAGGGACTTCCCCAAGTGACTCGACGGTCACGACTGCGTGTCGTTTGACTCCGCGCCGCACCATCGCCTGTGACACTAGTAACACTCCGGCACTTACAACCCATACATCAACCATGACCACTAGTAGTGCTCGGGCCAGACCTCCCTCGTATCCTCGACTAAGTGCCCTTTACTGGGCGCCATCTCCCGATGCCACTCCCACTACTGAACCTTGACCCGCCCCTTGTCGGGAGCGTCCTTCACGGAAGCAACCAGCTATCCCCGAAAGACGACGTCCTAACCACATCACCAGTAACGAACAACGGAACGCGAAGAAAGGGTGCTATCATCCACTTGCTGCTCCCACCGAACGACCGGGGCCACTCAGCTTAGCGCGTGCAAAGCACCGGTAGACTGCTCCCCCCCTCCCCTGTCGTCTACCTCTGGTTCCAAGCAAGCCCGAGACTCCTCGATGTTCTCAGTAGAGGAGGAGACCCAGCCTTCCATGAAGGACTCACCCAACCGCACAACCACCAAAGCTTTGGTCGGAGGCACTGAACGGACATCGGCACGAGAAGCGTCTCGGACGTAGATGATATCCATATTGAAATATTAAAAGCGTTTTGCTACGACCCAAAAGCAGGAACATCCGACGGGTGTGTTCCTGACATCGTAGCATTAGGTGTTGGCGCCCCCGGGCCCCTGGAGCTTCAAGATTGGTTTATAATTTATTTTACTACTCCCGTCCTAATTTACCTTGTATGACCCCTTAAACTGTATCTTCAGTAGCTCTCCATACTAAAAGTTCCTGTTACGTGGGAGTCCTTCTAATATTTTACATAACAGTCCGAGTCCTTACGCACGGTAGTTTCACCGGTATACCCAGTCCGGTAATGGGGGTCATCGGAATATGTTGGTAAAGTGCGGCCCAACTGATTCATTAGCTGCTAGTGATGGTTGCTAGTGTTCGAACAACAGGCGTCGTTGACAGACGGTTAACACCATTCCTTTCGCCCACTGACAGTGCTTAAACGGATATATAACAATGTAAGTCAAGTCCCCCTCTGATTCGTTGTTCTCTTTCATGGGTGCGTCAAGTCTGTTCTCTATAAAGCTATGTGTACACATCATGGTTAGGGCGTCAGCTGAAAATAGACGACCACCCAGTATGGCTGGATGTCCTGCACGACCTCCCTACCGTAGGTCTCTGCACATGGACCTACCGTTCCCAGTTATCGACATACATACAACACGCTATTTCGAGTGAAGTTGTATCAAAAGTAGAACAGATTTCAAAACGCAACACACCGTCCCAAAACTTCTAGCTTCGGGCTGTGGTCGACCAGCATATCGCGAGCCAGCGATCGCTTTCACGACCAACGTTTAAGCAGTGGTTCTACGTATTGCTGTGGTTTATGTTTCTTTAAGACACAAACTACTATGCGGCAACGGACACTTTCCACATAGTCGTTTAGTCCGTTATACGCACGTTTTGTTGACAGAATGGTCACAACATTCGACGAAGCGATGTTGTACCCAAACGACTGCTTCAACACGCCCCCTATCGAGGAGTCGTTTGACACTAGATTCGACAAACCGACACAGAAGCTGGAAGACCGCACGCAGCAGTAGTAGCAACAACAGACTAAAGGTGACCAACTACTCCCGGAGGTCGAGTCTGACGCAGTCTAGTGGACTTTGGCTTAATCACAGTAAGTTTACACACGGTCATATGCCGCGTGGATTGCCAAGGGGTCGTCGTTCGGCAAGCCGTATAAGTACCGACTATTGGTATGCGTCCGATAACCGTTTCAAAGGCTGGAACCGACCGAAGTGGCATTCTGGGCGACACGCGTATTCTCAGCGGTTCAACTGAACTTCAAGAAGACGGTCATCTTAGGGCGCCGCTACGTGCAGACGTGGTTTATGGACCGTTGCTGCTTACCACCAGCGTCAGTTCGCCGGCGCGAACCCGGGACTACCTCGACGAAACGGAAACGGAAACGAGCAACAACCACTCCTGGGGAAACACCAGGATAAGAGGCTCTTAGCCTATTTCTTGACCCTAGGATAAATAGGCTAAGAGCCCCTCTAGGGTGGTAGCCTGAAGTGGCAAGTCAGCATCATAGCCCAGCTCCGTATGGGTCACGCCCCCCTCAACAAACACCTACATCGCCTGAAATGCGCTGACTCGCCAATATGCGGAGCCTGCGAAATGGAGGAGGAAACGGTCATGCACTATCTTACCATGTGCCCAGCCTACGAACGACACAGGGCGCTACTTCGCGCGAAATTTGGAATCGAAGCTAAGTCCATACAATTTCTACTCACAGATCGAAAAGCTCTAAAATACCTGCTCAGATATATGGGCGCTACGCGAAGATTCAAGGCTGAATTCGGAGAGCTAGCTCCTTCACCGATAGCGCCAAAGAAGAAGAAGAAAAAGACCTGAGAAGGCCAGGGTATGATCGCCCCTGCAAAAGATCTGACGATGAACTGGGAAACGGAGCAGAGAATCAGAGGCGTAGGAGCAGGGGAGACAGCGGCCAATCAACCACACACACATACACACACACACCACTTACACCACCAAGGCCAACACTCGGCACACGGACCCACCAACTACAACTACAACTACACCAACTTAATAACGAGCAACCTTCAGATAATTGGCTTACCGGGCACGGTACTTATGGCTCTCACTTTCAATTACATTGGAAGGGATGGGTAGATGAGAAGAGGAGATGATATCGGGTAACAGTAGTATATAAAGGATGTAAACTCTCTACTATAGGGCTGGGCCCCAACGGAGAATAAACGAGAATCAAAAAAAAAAAAAAAAAAAGAGACCCATCGCAAACATGGAAACATTGAGTCGATACTAATCTCAAACAAATCTACATCAGTGGCGTACTAGAATGCTTGCGAGGTACGCGAAACATCCCGGCTGGGAGATGAACTAACGCTTAAGCGAGGCAGCACACATAACTGTCAATAATTCCAAGCCATGCCAGACAATATGAGACTATTATATATCCCGAACCTTCGGTGTTACGTATCCTCTATATCCTCTTCCGCCGATGCCCACTCGTCTTCCGAATCGTAACCGCTACTATCATCTCCCTCGATACCCGCGCGGCCAGCCACTTCGTCATCTTGCTCATCATTACTGTTCTCGTCGTTTTCACCGCTATTACTCTCATCCTCCTCTGAATCCTCGTCAATGGCACCGTGCTCGAGTAGTAGCTCCACGATCAGTTCGCGGTCAGATATGATTGCTGCTTTCAGCGCGCTGCCATAGTATCCTCCTTTCGTATTCACATCTGCGCCCTGATCGAGCAGCAACTGGACGATGTCAGCGTGGCCGTTCTCAGATGCGGCCTGCAGCACGGTTCCGTGGTACCCTCCTTGCGCATTCACGTCTGCACCGTTCTCCAGCAACAACCGGGCAACTCCGGCATCGGGGTGCAGCGATGCGGCCTGAAGCGCGTTTCCGTAGAACCCTCCTTGCGCATTCACATCTGCGCCCTGCTCGAGCAGCAACCGGACGATGGCATCGCGGCCTGCGTAAGATGCGCCCTGCAGCGCGTTTCCGAAGTAACCTCCTTGCGCATTCACATCCGCGCCCTCCTCGAGCAGCAACCGGACGATGGCATCGCGGCCTGCGTAAGATGCGCCCTGCAGCGCGTTTCCGAAGTAACCTCCTTGCACATTCACATCCGCGCCCTCCTCGAGCAGCAACCGGACGATGGCATCACAGCCTGCGAAAGATGCGGCCTGCAGCGTGTTTCCGTAGAAACCTCCTTGCGCATTCACATCCGCGCCCTCCTCGAGCAGCAACCGGACGATGGCATCGTGGCCATCGTCAGATGCTGCCTGCAGCGCGTTTCCGTGCTGACCTCCTTGCGCATTCACATCCGCCCCCTTCTCAAGTAGCAATTTGACGATGCCATCGTGGCCTCCCTCAGATGCGGCCTGCAGCGCGGTCCCGTGGTACCCTCCTTGCACATTCACATCCGCCCCCTTCTCAAGCAGCAACAGGACTACAGTGTCATGGCCAGACTGTGATGCGGCCTGCAGCGCGTTCCCGTAGCTCCCTCCTTGCGCATTCACATCCGCCCCGTTCTCAAGCAACAACCGGACGATGACATCTTGGTCTGCTACAGATGCGGCGTGAAGCGCGTTCCCGTAGCTCCCTCCTTGCGCATTCACATCCGCGCCCTTCTCAAGTAGCAATTTGACGATGCCATCGTGGCCTCCCTCAGATGCGGCCTGCAGCGCGTTCCCGTAGCTCCCTCCTTGCGCATTCACATCCGCCCCCTTCTCAAGCAGCAACAGGACAACAGCGTCGTAGCCAGAGTGTGATGCGGCCTGCAGCGCATTTCCGTATCCGCCTCCTTCCGCATTCACCGGTGCGCCGCCTATCAGGAGCTGCTGTGTTACCCGTTGTAGGCCACGGAAACAAGCATAATATAACGTCGGAGCTATTTCTGCCGATGGCTTTGCAAAGCTGCTAGGCTCCCACGAAGATCGATCTGGATCGTCCAAGCGAATCCAGTTGGCTAATGCGCTCTCCATGCCAAGCGAGAAGATGCAGTCCAGCATTTGCGAGAGATGCTCGTCTTCGCCGCCTCCTAAGTGCATGTGGGCTATCCAATATTCGGCCGCATACTTTGCCAATGGGAAGTGTTCCGATACAGACTCATCAATGGAGAAATTCCGCAAATGGAACACATAAGCCAGACATGCCTTGGTGATCATCGAGTGAGCAAGCATGGCGTTGATGCAGAAATAAGATGCTGCGCTGTTCTTCAGATGGTCGGACACGAGGTAATCCTTGACGGACATATGAGCGAGCTTGACGAACTCCAGTCTGCGGGGATAATCATATTGATTTCCTTCAAGCTTGGTAACAAAGGTGGAGCACGCAGCCAGCATATCCGAAGGAGCGAAGTATTTGAGATTGGCATCATAGCAGGGCAGGCCGTTCGACGGAAAGTCCATCGTGACGACATCAGCTAACTCTTGAAGCTCAAGAGGACGGATGGAAAAAGCCAGCCACATAAGGAACTGTTTCAGCTCCACCTGATTAGGGTGGTCGAGGAGGGCTCGTTCATACATACCATCCAGATCCTTGGGTAGTGATTGAAGCTGGGCCTCTACGGCCTTTGGAGTGCGACACCTGGAAAGCGCTTCCATCTGTAAAGCGACCCATCGGAACCTACCAGATTATCAGCGCTTTGCAACTCATGGTCTGGCTGAAATCATACGCACATGCCATCTGCGTCCGTAATCAATAATTCTCTGACGCGCGCTATTAATTGCCGATTCCACTTAATCATCTTGGACAGCATCGCATCGAGAAACGTCTCGATATCGTTGTCTGCGAGCTTGCTGTTGAGAGTTACCCGGGAAATATAGGCCATGCCTCGGACTGTGTCCGTGATATCGTACTCCGGGCGACTGGAAAACAAGATAGAAACCTTCCCCAATTTCCATTCTATCAGCTCGTTGATCCATGCCAGCACCTTCTCCCTATTGGTGCATTCGTCTAGTGCGTCTATGATGATGTAGGTGCGCTCGAATCCACCGATGATCTTCTTGAGCGTACTCTGGAGGGAAGCGATAGATACCTGCTGGCGCCCGCTTCCATAAGTCTCAACCAGTGGTGCAGGCACGCCGTCCGATTGATCACATAGTTGCTGTATAATTGAGCGGATCAGCTTATCGTGTAACGCCTGGTCTGTTTGTGCGTCTCTATTGTCGAAAAAGAAATAGGCGCATGCATAGGCAGAGTTTTCTGAACAGCGCAGCTGTGTTTCCTCGATGACAGTCGAGCTTGGAATTCAAAATGTCACTGTCTGTCCAAGCGATAGTTGAGAAAGACGATGCCAGCTCACCATATGATTGTTTTACCGCAGCCCGCTGCAGAAAACGCAATAAGTATTGAGACTGATAGGTCACAACGACGGACTCACGAGTTCCGTAGGCCCAAAGTGCCGAGTCAGGCGTCTCCTTCCATGTAATATAATCGTCCCCCTCGATAAACCAGGCGCCTGTCTGCTCGTGATGCTTCTCCCGCGCTGCCAGAAAGTTGCCTGAGCTATCCGGAGCAGCCAGCCATTCGTAGATTCTGTGTTCTAAAATGCGACCTCATTCAGCTGACGATCGATACATATCGGGTATTGTAAGATTACCTTGATCTGGGGTCATCGTATACACATTTTGGATGTGGAGGTCACCATTGACGTTATTGACCTGGGCATTGCCACCCGCGTGAGTCGTGTTGAATACCTTTGAGTGCATCATTATATCTGGCTTCTTATCGAGAGAACATATATAGACGCGACGACGTACAGCACTAGTACTAGCGGAGGGCATCGAAGATGTATGTTTTTGGATCGACTGGCATACAAGGTTATTTCGAATAACGGGTCGGGCTAAGTTGACAGCTAGATAGCGAGTCCCGATGACGAGTTAGATGAGTGATCAGAGCAAGGGAGCAAGAGATTGCCGGATAAAAGTGTTAGTACCACGAGTGAATTTAGAAATACAAAGAGCACGGGCGACTGAACTAGGCAACAAGACACGTGGAATTTATATGTACCGAGCCTAACGTCCACGTGCAGGGCAATGGAACTGCAACTTCAACCGCAAACGTCGGTTTCGCCGCTCAAACCGGTGTAACGTGCGAAATATTCACAATCAAGCTATCCTAGTACTAGTCTAGCACAAATGTCAAATATAACTTACTCCTAGAGAGGACGATGACACGAAATCCCGGGACTTTGGATGCAATGAGAGCCCATAAGTAATGGCGTCTCATCGACGGCGAGGAGAGCTGATGGCCATTCGAAGCTCGACGGCAAAGGTTAAAAACTCATGGATGAGTTGATGAGGTGCCACTGGCAGTGACCGGAAGGATTGCTATACGAATAGTGCCGATCGCCAGCTCGCGGGTCGCCACCACACGTGCCACCATGCAGATCTAGACAGTTGTGTGCATAACACAGGCCTTGTGTGCTGATTGCGAGACAGATACATCGTGCTATCATTGATATAGAGTGCACGGAGTCCGGACATGATTCGTCATGTGTATCGGGATTCGGGGCTGGATTTCATTTCAACCATGTATGCATCCCCGTCCGTGGTCCCTGGATCCGCGAGAAATGCAAGATACAACATGCGCTATCCGATATGTGACATGATATGCAGTAATCGGCCAATTGGCACACGCGCATGTGGATGCATATATCACTTACCGAGTTTATTATAAATTAGATCATATTCAAATCGAAAAAACGAGCACTCACTGCTCATTGCGCCCCGCCCGCTCCGAAGTTCGGGGCCTACGTTACTGAGTGAGCCAGGAATGCGACATGTGAGATGTGGAATGATTTACAACGGATTCAAAACGGCCACTCACCACTCACCGCCCGCTTCGGAGCACTCCTTGGCTCCATCAGATGGTCCGATTTCGACTTAGGCCATAGTCCTAGCAAGAAAAAAGAAGGGGAGGGAGCCAGGGAAGGTGATCCGAAAGGGAAATGTCGTCAACGGACAGCGCGACGTACACAGGTCGTGATCACCATCTACGTCGGCTACGCACTGTGTACAGTACACAGTGAATCCCCCAAGAAGGTGTCCAGTGCGCGTGCGCCCGCGCCTTGACCTCTCCATCTCTCCATTCACGCGAATTAATCCCCATTTCCCATCACCACTTCCCCGAATGAGCGCGCGTGCCAGACCCACACCATGCTCTCCATACATCTCCGGTATTGGGCCACGCCACCGCTACCGTCTCTCGTGCGTGAATGCAACGCGCGTAGACACCGTTACATTCTAGAGAGACAGACGACGGCACGGCGTGCACCAGGCTTGGCTCACTGCCTATTCATGCTCATATATATGCCGATGCCGATATCGATATTTCGACATCCAGAGACACCGGGAGTCTGTCAAGCGAGAATGCCACTTGTGAATAGGGGCATTTTCGTGAAGAGGATGCAGCGCGAGCTGGAAGATAAAATCCGAACACGAACCTGGCGCGCCCAAATGCGTGCATCGAGGAATACAAGCGAGCTGTCGCCTAAATTGAAATTATAAGTGATCGGGGTGCCAATCATGCTCGAGGTCGGTCAGTGGCTCACTCGGGGTCAGCTGTTTGCCGATGACGCACATTGAACTCGGAGATGGCGCGAGAAAGGTTAAAGGGGTGCCCGAGATGAGCCGTCGGGTGGATGCCGTTCGATGACGCAGCAGCGTCAATGACAGTGGGTTGGTTTGCTCGATCGACCTCTGCCCTTGGACTACACGACAAGACAGCCAAGGCACTTGAGATTCGATTCGGCTCATCCACGTGCCAGCGGTGAGTGACTCACAGGTCCCCCCGCCCTAGCAATTGGCACTCTGTCCTCACCCGTCATTCGCACGAATGATTATTCATACAGCTTGTCATCCAGATCTAAACATCTGTGAGTCAGAAGTTAGTATATATGAATGTAAAGAAATGCGCAACATGCACATGTACAGTCATCGCGATTGAGATTCGACATACACTATGCAACCTGCTGCAACTTCAAATTCTTCAAATGGTCCGTTCCCGATGAGCCGATATCGATACTTCCTCGGCACCCCACAACTCTGCACATCGCATAGTGCCGGTAGCCCCTCCCTGGGCCTCCCTTGGCCCGCGCCCGCATCCGCATCCACTTCCATTCCGCATGGGCAAGTGGCTCGCAGGAACAGAGAGCGTGATCCCCCCAGCTCCCGATACCCACCGATACTCCCGCGATACGCCCCGTCCGCTCCCGCTCTCCTACGCACTGCCCTTCTCCCCGTCCTCCCCATCGCCTTCGTCTTCCTCGCCAGCGTCGGAGGCGGAGGCGGGCGTGGGCGCCTTGGTGGTCGACTGCGGCGTGGCCTTGATCTGCGCGACACGCTTATTCTTCGTTTGTGGGCGGGATTGTTTCTTGAGGTGGCGGTTGATGGTCTCGGCCTGCGATAAAGACGTATAAGTCACAAGCCATAAGCCATCAGAGAATGGTGCGCACTTTCTCGTCCTCGGGCTCCTTCTCGCTGAGATTCATGTGTTTGCGCGGGTTTCCTGGCGTCGGAGCGCGATCTTGGTCTCGGTCAGCGATTTCTTCTTCTTGGACGATGTCGACGGCTCGTCTGGAGAAGAGAGGATAATCAGCTCGCATTCGCTGGCATACCGCACAGGGACACCCACCGAGGGCGATGAGGCTGCTCCCGCCCGTAGCTAGCACGGCCTAGCGCGCCGTCATCGGTTTCGCGCCTTTGCCCTAGCCTTTCCCAGTGAACTCGAGGGACGAGGTCGAGCTAGATGGAGAGCGCGAGTTTAGGTCGTCATTGATGCTATGTCGACATCTGCATAAAGAAAGATTGTCAGTCGGTTGTGCTTCTTGGACATATGGGAGTGGTGAAAGGGAAAGGGGTAGGTAGGATGCAAGGTTCGAGGCGGTCGTGGAACGGGAGGTTCAAAGAGAAAGAGTGATACATGGTGCGAAGGGGGACGTACCGCGGCTTTCACTGCGGCTGAGGTTCTCGGAGGGCGTGGACGCAGGGATGCGGATCTTGAAGGACTGGCGAAGGCAGGCCGCCCTCCAGTTCCTGGTCCTACACGAACACAAAGAAAGGTCAGATTTAGTCAGGGCGTGAATAGATGAAGTACGCAGTAGCCAGTGGGGGAAACAAGGAAGAAGCGAAGAAGCATAGCATAAATTAAGAAACACACCTCAAGTTCTCTGTCGACGTCCACCTCTGGCTCAGCGTCCTGCTCGTCGTCGTCCTCATCCGCGCCGTCCATCTGCTCTTCCACGTCAGCCCCCTGTTCCTCCGGCGCGTCTGCGTCGCTCTCCACGCTCATCTCCATATCTTCATCCACCGACATGACAATTCACAATTCAGCGTGTGTGGCGAGGTGTCAGAGATCAGAACACGCGCACCGCTTCCTTCCTCTTCAGGCGGGGTAGGAACCGCGCCTGCTGTTGGGTGTGGGCTCTTGGTGCCATAATGCTCCTGAGTGCGGGACGGCTGTTTTGCGCGGTCGTTTTGCGGGCGCTTGGGGGTTTTCAGGGTGGGTTAGGTGGTTGGAGAGGCTCAGATTAGTGAGAGGAGAATTAGGCTAGCGCTGTATTCTGGAGATTCGGGAGCAGCGAGGCTAGGAGCTGCAGATTGGTCGTAACTTAGAGGGTACAGAGCAGAGCACGTGGCAGATATTGACAGCCTCGATCCCCTGATCGGTCGTTGCGACAAACGACCATCTTGCAAGTTGCGTGCACGACAATCTACACCGCACACTCATATACGAAGGACATGATTGGTTGAAATTCTGACACTCACACCTCACTGAGCGTCTAATTGCGATTGATACCCCTCGAAACAACTTTGACAATCGATACAACAACAATATTCGATGCTCTCCGCTAGTGCTGTACGTCTTCTCATCTGTATTTCTGATGAGAACCCAAATTGAACGATATACGCCAAGGTGTTCAACAGTCAGGCGAGCGGCAATGCCCAGATCATCAACGTCAATGGCAATGTGTATCTGATGACCCCAGATCAATGTAATCGCACCGTAGCCAGTGTATCAACCGTCAGCTGAATGAGATGGCATGTTAGCACGCGAAATCTACAAATGGCTGGGTGCTCCAGACAGCTCAGGAAACTTTCTGGCAGCGCGGGAGAAGCATCACAAGCAGACAGGCGCCTGGTTTATCGAAGGAGATGATTATATTACATGGAAGGAGACGCCTGATTCGGCACTTTGGGTCTACGGAACTCGTGAGTCTGTCGTTGGTATCTTGCAGTCTCGACACTCATCGCGTCTT